>JAMKCH010008977.1:0-36036 GCA_023653785.1 Ophioderma brevispina
AGTTAAGGATGTTCCGCATCCAGCGAAGTTCTTTCTTGTGCATCTTAACAAGCACTTGTGATTAGCATACATGTACACAACACTATCATTACCTGGCCATTTGTGAAAATATTTCTCCTATGGCTATTTAGCCACTTACAAGTATACAGAGCGTAGCCAGAAAGGGGGGGGGGGTGGGGGGGGGGGGCAGGGTGTCAACTCCCCCCTGTGGGGAATCTTGCCCCCCTCTTGTGCCCCCTGAAAATTAGTGATTTAACATAGGCCACTATCCTAACAAATTTTAATATATGCTTCCCCCTGAAATTATATGCCCCGCCCCCTTTGCCCCCCCCCCCCCCATGAAAAAAAGCTTGCTATGCCACTGCATGTATAGTCATTTTGATGTATTAAAATAATTTGTTTCTAGAAATGATGGATTAAATTGAATGTCAGAACTACAGATCAAAGACTTGAGTCCATAGCTAAGCTAGTGATAAAATGAAAACACCATCAACCCCTCCCCCTGTGTCAATGTTATTGCATGCAACGTTGGTTATCTGTGTTTGTATTGATTTTCATGATATTTTAGTTTTGAAAATGTCACTTTTTTGAGTATTTCCCGTAGTTCCCATTATTTTCCTGTTTTGGCCAAAATATGCCTGGTGGTATTTCCAGGTAAATACCAGTATTTACCGCCGGTATTTCCCAGGTCGGGAAATACCGGCCAACCCTGAACAAATTGGCCACCCAATGTGCAAGACTATGTTGAGAGGGTCAAAGATTAGTAATGGAGCCCCTCCACAACTTTGAAAATCACTATCTAAGGGTCATTTTGGTGTAGAATGCAAATCTGGCATCAGTCGGTTCATCGCGTTTTTACTTTTTAGAGTTATGAGGCGTAAATATGCGCCTTTGTTCATCGGGGGCCAAATCTGGGTGGGTCATAACTCCAAAAGTAATCACATTTTTTATTGTCCATCTTTTTGGTCAATCAGAGTTACATCGTAGAACTTTAAAACAATACATATGAAACACATTAGAAAAGTAATAAGGGAGGTACAGCCCCTTGAACATGGTAATTGTACTTTTTTTATCCATTTTGACCCCCCTGAAAACCAGTGTTGACATTCGACACCACCACCCTCTACTTCAGATATGTTGAAGATATATCATTAAACAACTTTCCATTGAAAGAACTAGCTTGGTGTCTTTATTTTTTTCACAACCAAATACACACTCAAGTTACCACACAAAGTATATTTTACCCAGAGGTCATTGTACATGCACAGTGTATATCACCATATACTTGCTATGGGAATCAGCAAAAGTGTCTTGTGCTGAAACAATGAGACAGCAAGACACACAAGCTGGTGTCTTTCAAGAATAGTTTTTTTGATGATGATATCTTCAACCATATCTGAAGTAGAGGGGTGATGTCATATTTCAACATTGATTTTCAGGGGGGCCAATACATAAGTCAAAAGCAAAATTAGGATTTTTCAATAGGCTGTATAATTGTAACGCGCTTTTAATTTGTGCTTATTATTGTACTAGCAGAAAATCCTGCAGGTGACTCAGATTAAAAGAAAAAAGACATTAAAAAATATTGTTACTACGGAGTTCTGACCCCCCCAACTGGTCCCCCCAGATGAAGATATTGCATGTTTACACCGAAATAACTTTAAAAGTAACGGAGCTATCAATTTTTATGCCATATGTGACATGCACCCAACAAAATCCCCAGATAGTGATTTTCCAAGTTGGGGAAGGCTTCCAGTACAAGTTTTGCCTCTCAAATTGTCTTGCATGACACAGCATTTTTGATGGCGAACCCCCCTAAATTTCTGAGTGCTCCTGCAGGAAAACGAAAGGCAGTTCAAGGCTCAAATTTCAGGATTTTCATTTTCATCAATATCTATCACACACCAAAAAAGAAAAAAATCCATGATATGCTGCGGTGCACATCTCGAGTGTGACAGTGAATCGCCCATAGTGCTGTAAAGGTGCTTGTTCCGATTTATGTCTATTGTGTTCTCAAACTGATTGAGAGCTCTGGCAACGTGCACATAAGCCCCAATCAAGTACCGTGGGAAACAAACTTGCGGTTGTGATGGTTGAAGCAAATTAATGCATATGCAAAGCCCTATTCAATACTTGCTAATATTTGGGTTAACACTAAAACGGCATGTTTTTGTTTATATCTTGGGGAATGAAATGTATTTCAGGGCGACCTCAATTTCAGGGGAAACGATAATGAGAAAAACGGCTTATTGATATCAAAAACGATACTACTCGGGTAAATCAGGGGGTCCCAAGACGATCGGACACGCACTTAATGCACTAAATACAACTCATACTTGTAATACTGTAAACACACTTGACTAATCTGGACATACTGCTTATTAGTAAATCTGTCTTTATTATGCATTGTTTTATTTGCTTTACTGTTTCTTTGTGATTATTCATCGTCATCCTTCAATCATCATCATCATAAAATCCAGTGACTGCAAGAAGTGATCATATGTAACAAGTACAGACATGCAACTAGTAGGATTTTCCGTATTTGCTACGGAAAATGAATGCGAAATACGGACGTACGTTTTCCATGGTAAAAAAATACGGAAAAAATGGTTTGCGTTACCAGAAATAAAAATAAAATGTATAAAAAGTCAAAATAAGTAAATACAGAACATAAGCTCAGAAAGAAGGCAATATCTTTTCAAGTAAATAAAAGAACTGATTTGAAATTGTCAATTTATAAGTATGTTAAAAAGGTTTCAGACATGTTTTCTCCCATTTCGGATGGTTTCAACCACTAATATTTTGATTTAACCATTTAAATGCGGTATGCTACATGTCTTGAAGGTTTGCATCAAGTTAACTTCACAATGGTGCAAAGGGAGTTAGACCGACAAACAATGAATTGTTATAGTAGTTGTTTAAACTTCAAAGTTTACGAAAGATATCTTTTATAAACCATTCTTAAAAAAAAAAAAAAATTCTTTATGGACTTAGTTCCCACTGACAGGTTCCTTAAATGGGGGGGCTGTCCATCGGCGGAGCCTGTCCCGTTTTCTGAAAAGCTGTATTTTAAAGAAGCTGCTCATGATGCAGTTCTATGTGCATATGTAGCTTAGTTTTCAAGTTATGAGCCTTATGAAGTTAGACTTTAACGTTTGACTTGTTCATTTGTAATGTGCACTAACACAATATTCTCCTATGACTGTTTTCAACTGACTGTTCCTTAAATGGGGGACTTTGAGCCTGACAACTCTATCCTTTTTTTGTTCAGGAACGAGTAATTTAAAGAGCTCTCTCATGATGCAGTTTCTATTATGGCTCAGTTTAAGTTTATGATCCTTAAATTTAGACTTTTAAACTTTTCATCTTTTGATGGACATTTAAAAAAATTCTCCATAGGACTTAGTTTCTACTGACAGTTCCTTAATGGGCTGTCGGAAAGCGGAGCTCTGTCCATTTTTTTCTGGCAAAGCTGGATTTTAAAGAGCTCTATCTCATGATGCAGTTCTATGTACATAGGTAGCTTAGTTTTTTCAAGTTACGAGCCTTTACAGTTTATACTTTACATTTAACTTCCTGTCATTTTTTTAAAAAACATCGTTGTGGCAAAATTAGCTCTTTGTCACTGCACTTGATATTGCTTATATACAGTACTGGAGGGGCAAAATTGGGCAAAAAATTTACAATTTTGCAAGAATACTGTATTTTGGGTCAAAAATACTGATTTTTGGTCTCTGGAATACTGAAAGCTGTAGTCCAAAGTTGGCATTCTGCAAGTATAGTAGTAGTAAAACTAATAGTTTAAATCCGGCTTGTCCCCACTAATGGGCGTGGCCGGATTTACCTCACGCTCACAGCAATAACAGGCTATGTGAGGAATTATTGGAGCGAAAGATAAGACCCAGGGGTAGCATTTCGTAGCAGAGGCGAGATCAGTCTTGATTCTCAAAAATGACTTTGTGGGGATCATCTAATTCGCTAATGTGGTAAGTTCTACAAGTTGCGACAATCCATATTGATTCACGAAAATCCAATTACCCCCCCCCCCCCCCCAGAGAATCTTTGTGAGAATCGATTCTCTGATTCTCGCCAAAATTCTTTAGCGTTGTTGACCGGATGCCCTCTGACTCAATGTTCTGGATGGCCTGAAATTAGCTCTCCGAGCCAAACATGCCTTGAAGGCAGATCTGCTTTTTAGTTATACCAGGGTAACCAGCTACCCTCCTCATTGGATTAATGGTCCCCTTCTGTTCTCCACCTCTTGCCTCCTCTCTTCCTCATTTTTGATGCGACTCCACTGCACCCCTTTTAGAAACCCGATGGGAGTGGCGGTTTAGCCGCGCGACAACCCAGCCTCTGGAACAGGTAGTACTGTTACCAGGATTCCAGTAACAGCTGTTGTAATTGATCTGTAGTTTTGATTCTGTATTTTTAATCCCTTTCTTAATTACAGGGTGGCAATACATCAGTAGTTCCTGCGTGGGCTTTGTCGGTGAACTTGCCGTGACAAGATGCGGTTAAACCGAAATGAGGTAAGCACTGATGTGACTAAGTCAGTTTAAACCCCAGGGCACTACCACCATGATACATGCAATTGACTGGTCAGTACAGGACCATCATGAGATAGCCCTCTGACGTAACCAATCAAAATAGTTGCTTCTATATCTCAGGAAACCATACTGCCTTCTTACAGTATTCTGATTGCTCATAAACATGATATGGCCTTCCAATTGACCAATCAAAACGGGCATGCCGATAGATAGGCCGGCAAGTGCCCAAGAGTTAGAGGGTGATTGTGCCTTGAGTAAGCAAGATGATTTCTGAGATTTAGAAACCACATTATGACCTGGGAGCAATAATATGTGGCAATCACTTTCAGAGCAGAGCTGGTCATATTAATAGGGATCACATTTTGGCAACATCACTTAGGTTACACCTGGGTATAAAAATGTAGGTTAACTTGTACAGTAATAAAAAGCATGTGTATATAACTGGTGTTTCAAATATGGTCCAGGGGCGTCCGGTTAGTGCAGTGGGTCTTCCCTCGCTTCGCACCACTGTGGTCCCAGGTACGACCCTCGGTCTGGAGTCTGCGATTTCATGTGCATTGTTTGAGCCATACTCCGTCCCGTCCTTCTCCTACTTCTCCTACTTCTTCTACTTCGGTTTTCCTCCTGCTTCTAAAACTGGGCTTTCTCCAGAATCAAAACATGTATTGTATGATAATAAAGTGAAGGAATAAGTAAATCTTTTTGACACTAAAATGACGATCGTGTTTGAGTTTGTTAACTCAATACCCCCTCACATATGGTCCACACCTTGTTAAATTTTTTTTTCTTCTTGTAATCAATATTTTTTCTCTTTCAGGTGGAATGTGCCTTCACAATCCCCGTGCAAAAACTTCTAGATCTACCAAACCAACCGAAGACACAACCAACGTTCCTCCCAGATTACCATCGGACCAAGTAATCACCATGCTGTGCCTTATACATTACCGGTATTTCTAGGTGGTCTCTTACAGAGTATGGGGATTGACTGCAATGATATGATTCAGTCTTACGGCTGGCTTCCAAAACATTACACTTCTACGTAATTAAACTGAACTTATCACATCAAAAAGTCGGTTCGCGGCACATCCCATTCATGTAGATACTCTGTGTAACTTAATAAACAATTACTATGATGCGGTTTATTCCGTATGGAAGCTATATGAACGTGACATGCCGTGATGCGACGTTAGATACACCTTGGGTACCCATGCTCGTATGTATAGGATCTCGAATCTAATTGTGGTTGAAAGGCCTGTCCTGGTCCAGCTTTTTGTGGTCTCATTTATTATGGACAAAACCAGAAATTAACAAAATTATTGCCGGCGACACACTTTTTGACAACTTATTTGCACTATTTAGTCCACTGACTACATCCATTGTAAATTTTATAAAATTGCATTGCAGGCAATATATGATTTTTCTTAAATCTAGTTTTAACATGTCCTTCTATGGGCATATAGAGGGCACTATACTAAAACTCATAACCTTCGTAGGCCTAAAGGCCAGATTCCTGCAATGTATTTTTCTGATTTTGTCAAAATTGGGTCGCACTGCTTAAAATGTTCTAAAAATAAACGAGAACAATTTGCATGGGGCGTTTTACCTCTTTCAGGCATTCTATCGCAGCATTTTTTGTATGCTTTTTTGCAAGTGTGGTGTTAACGAAAGAAAGCAATACCTAGGCACAAAATGTATATTTCAAAAACTTTAAAAATTTTCGGACTTTGACACAATACTGGTCGAAAAACATGCCGAGATACTTTTTGTGCCAACTGTAGATATAAAGTGTCGCTATTTGGTTTCATAACATAATACTAATGACATTTATAAAGCGCCCTGAACAAAAAAAAAAAAAACTCCGACCGAAGGTGCGCTCAACTATGCGCTGTTGCAGAATATTATTACACATGCATCAGGAATCGTCACAATCATTTTCGCCTACAGGTCGGCAGCCTGCCAAGCGCACAAACCTACCATCACTTAGATTGTAACGTTGCCCGGAATTGAACGAAGCAATTGAGATTAAGTATATTGCCCAGGGCACATACCACGTTGACACAGTGGGGCTCGAACTCACGATTTTAACGGTCTAATGCATCACTAGTCCTGCGCTTTTCCACTAGGCCACACGTGCATGTAAGAAATAACCATAGGTACCAGTCCGTGTTGTTAATCGAATTTAAACAGACACGACGATACTTTAGTTGCATGGCAGGGTATGCCAATTCGATTAGAGTCACAAATCAGTTCTCGCAGGGATTCCTCGGTGGCATCCATGTATGAGAATCAATTTCCCCATTGAATCATGTATTAAGTGTTGTCATTTCAAGTAAATTTGATTCTCGCAAACTCTGCGAATATTCACCCTGCATGGTAACCTATACGCAGCTGCACCGTGTCTACCAAGGTGGTTATGTACAGTACCCACTGACCTATATGCGATGCATGGGTACGCTGCAAGACGGCTTCCAGTACCAGGTATCCAGTGACATGTCTCCTCTACAGTACATGTTCTCACCTAATGGCTATTTTTTTTAATTGCCCACAGGTGGAGAGAGAGTGGATAGGGGTGGTGTGACATAGGTGACTTAAACCTGCACTACTTTATATCTGTCTTGCTTTACTCACCATCAGCAGTGAAGGGGGTAGGACACGACCAGGTCGATTTTGGCATTGGGATTTGCGAAGGTAATTTGGTGGAACTGCTACGTGCATTTACTGTGGCAATCCTTGTCCATCCCAGTAACATTACAAATCGCCTTTTTAAACCTTAGTTCAATATATCTTATTAGTAATATCACGATAAATTTGGAATAAATGATTCAAATCCATTGGGGTTAGTGTTAACCCTACTTCAAAACCGTGTAATTTCCAATAACGGTTCATTAGATTTTAATATTTGTGACCAGATATAGCCCTTAGTCAAGTTTTTGTCCGAAGTCTGTACTAGCAACCTCCTACTGTAGTCTTTGAAAAACTAGCACCTGGTCGCGCCGTATGTATGATTTCGCTATATTCACTGTTGCTGTTAGTTGGCATGTCCTACGTCCCGATCATCTGGATAGTATACAAATTGATGGTTCTATACACGCACTCTGTTTTCGACATTGTCTTATTAATTTTTTAAGAAAATCATTGCGAAGTTCAAATTGGGCTCGTAAATTTTTTTTTTGTACTCTAGAAGCAATGCAGTATATGCCAAAATTCTAAGAAACAAAAACCATGAGAAATACCGTCCGCACTGAGATCTGGTGTTACCAATAGCTACTTGCGATTGTGCAAACAGCGCTGTGTGTGCATTGTACCCTATCTTGTCTTGCGGCCAAAAAACACTAGAATCCTTGCCTGCGATGTATGTTAATGGTAGGTATCTGTGTCTAACTTGGTTAAACACCCAGTTGCTTTAAACTCCAATAATAAAAAAAATACTCAATTGTGATCTATAATGGTTATTAGTCTTATTTCACATCCCTGTCCTTCTGTATTTCCTTGTAGTGGGAGAGCGTGGCCTAGTGGTTAGGGTGGCTTGCCTGTGTGGCAAATTTAAACCAAAAATTCCTGGTTTCGAATCCCGTTGGGGTCACTGCTGGGAGTTAATTTGGGTACTATCAATTCTGTATTTTATCTGTATTCCAGCTATTGATTAACTACAGCACACTGCTCTCTTCCATGGTTTACTTGGAATTGGGCAAATTGAATCATGAAAGCACCCGTCCTTCGAGGGGATGTTTAAGACCGTCGGTCCCATGTACTGAGAGTCACAACTGTAGAATAGGGTGAAAATCCCTGACTTTCCAATCTGCTCCCGCCTCAAAGCGGGCCATGTTAGGAGCGTCAGTATCATGGATACATGCGGCCCAGGATAGGCTTAATCAGTTGAATAAATCCTGACACACAACAAGCTATTACGTGTCTCCCTTAGTATTTTCCCCTCTAATTTATTATTGCTGAAATCCCAGTTATCTACATTATCAGATTATCTGTTTTTTTATTGGCAGGGTGGGATCAAAGTTAAAGCCCTTGGTGTGTATTGATATCTCCCATTCAGTTAAATTCACCACGATGTAATTATGGTTGTAATATGTAAATCATATTAAAATAATGATGCTGTACTACTACCTCACTTCAATATATATTCAAAATATGCAATAACTTTTAAAAAATATCTTTGAGATAGGTATATACTTGTAATAAATTGCATTAATATCATACTGTTTTGTTTAATAATCATGTTTCTGAATGAACGAAATACAATGCAAACAAATGAAAACTGAACTAGTGGTAACTGCATGGTTACTATCATGGAGAAGATGCCGTGTACATGTCACACTTGTAAATGCATCATGTACTAAAGGCTGAATGGATTTCCCGATGAGGGCGCATCATTTTTCAAACAAATAATGTTTTTTGCATAGTTACGTAATGCTTGTCCATTTACTAATCACTGGTGATAATAACTAAGCTCAAATCGAAAGTCTTCATATATAAAATCACAACGTGTTATAAAATCTGGATCCGGAAATTTTGTTCTACACGGTATCTATGGCACTGTTATACTGTGATAAATGTTACTATATGAAAACGAAAAATAGATTCATCTCTAACTTGGAATTAAGCATTTTTAGGTAACTATCTTTAGTTCTAGATGACTATTTTAATTACTACGCCAAAAGTTATATTTCGAACTCTCTGCATCCAGCCTTTAAATATGTTTGCATGCACAATTTGGCTTATTATGGGGGGGGGGGCACAGTAAAAAATCCTTTTGCATGGGAATTAAAAAACTGCGTAAAATTCTTTGAAAAGCTATAATCTGACGTCATAGTTTGTGTGCAAACATAAATGCTTTTTGATTGTTGCTGTTAAAATGCCTATCCGTTAGGTGTGTGGAAGGCAAAGTAAATCGCCTATCCTTTGTCTTGTACCCATTGCTGCCTTTCAGTTGCATGCACCTGTGGCTTTGCCTATGTGTGCACTCAGTAGGTGTTTTGAATCAATCCCATGATTCATAGCAAATGTTCCTCATACCATATGTAACTAAACACATGTCAGTACTAGGGGATAAAAAGTGTTTCGCAAAATCTAAAGAGACACTGGCAATTTGAAAATAGTGCGCCCTCAATATTTTTCAAAATCAATAATTTTGCATGGTTGTAAGGCTTTTATATACAAAAGCCGCACCCGAAATGATGAGGCCACATCAGCTTTCCCTTTCCTTGTTTGGGGGAGAAGTGAGCACCGTCTTGTGTCTCCCCTGTTTAAGCTGCCGTAGCGAAGCAAAAGTTACTGCGAAGCGAAGTCAGCGAACTAATCTCTGCCACTCCAAACACTGTTTTCCAATAACATCATTACTTAAGTATACCCATATCAAGACTAGACCCCATCGCAGACCTTTTTCTAAGGTCTGCCTTGACTATATTAGTCATTGAAATGTGGAGGGTGTTCCGTGCAAAAGTACAACCATCTTGGCTGATTTGTGTAACAATCTCCAATTCGATGTCCTATGTCTGCAGAAACCACACAGAGGAATCATAACCACACCGCCCAACCATACCGAATGGTCCTTCTTGCCACGAGAGACACATCGACAAGCCGGAAGGCTTATAATATTTGTAGAACAGTACCGAAGTAAAGTCAACCTCATGTCTGATGATAACCAACATCGAAGTCTCACACTGAGCTTAGTTCTGTCATAGTTACATCTCTTTCTACAACCTACATCAGTAGACTTCGAGCACCCTCACTCAACCCTGGGAAGTCCACCAAACCTCACTTCCTCATTGGCGACTTCAACATCCATAGTACCCAATGGTCTACATTAAACCTACAGACGGACAAGCTTGTCCCGAAGATGGTTCGACAGTCAACATCTACGTCCCTTCACGACTCCCCCTTAAAAAACGCTGGCCGACATCATTCATGTGCCCGCTGGAAGAGAGGTTATAACCCCTGATCTAGCGTATTTTTAGCAAAAACATCTCTAACCTTTGTAGCCAGATTGTTCTGGATCCTTTCCACAAACTCAACATCGCCCAATAGGTATCCCAGTCAACGCTGCGTAAGACCAACAAAGTGCCTTTTTAAGCGCCGCTTTAACTACGAGAAAGCAGACTGGCAAGGATTCACTTGATGACTGGATTCAGAACGTGAAGAGGATTGCCCAAAACACCCAAAACACTATGACAAATTTGCCCAACTATTGAACAGACTGCACGGAGATTCATACCCAGAGGCTGGTAGGACGGATATCTAACCAGCCTCCAATGAATTGCTACGAATATCACTAGTATATCACCATGGTTGAAGCTAATCCGGTTTCGCTGAAACAACTGCTAAAGTGAGGAAGTCTCGAGGAGGATCTCCCAGGAAAGACACCACCTGGCACACTTTATTGAATCCATCCACCAGAGCGCACCGATATGACCCACAACAGCAAGCCGCATGGTCTAACCATCCAAGCCTCCGAGGGATCCCAACATAACCTCCACAGCACCAAATGTTACAAACAAACCCACCAAGTTGCCCACCACTGCTTTTAAAATGGCAAGTGCAGAAACCCAAGAAGATCAAACCTATACCATAATAGGTAAAGTGGTGTACCCTGTTTTACTCGCCCCCTTTAACCTGACGAATTGGAATCCGGTATTGCTAAACTTCAAACCAGGAAAAGCAGTAGGCCTTGACAACATCTCTACTGACACTAAAAAAGCTTTGGCCCAGTATCAAAGGAATGGCTTCTTGAGCTCTACAATTGCTGCCTTATTCCCACAGTTTCAAAGAGCGATAAAGCACATGTTATGGCACTCCCTAAAGCATGGGAAAGATCCATCCAACCCCAATAGCTACAGACCTTGGATCACTCCTACCATACCTACACGCTCTTTGAACGCCTCCTGCGCAATCGTATCGCACCTACGATAGACGAACACCTCATACCAGAACAAGCAGTTTCCGGCCAGCAAATCAACAACAAGCCAGACTCAACCTAACTCAACACATTGAGGATGGTTTCGAGAAGGGTATGGTAACCGGAGCTGTTTTCGTCCGACCTCTCAGCCGCATACGACACTGTTATCACAGATGCCTACTCCATAAGATCCTGGAAATTACCAAAGGACCAATCCGCTTGACTGAGCTTTCCGTGGATTGCTGGCTACAGGATGTTCTTTGTTCAGCTATGGCGAAGAAGAGCCGATGGCGTAGGCTCAAAAATGGTCTACCACAAGGGTGTGTGCTTGCACCTCTCCTTTTTCAACATTATACCAACGACCGAACCTAGGAGTGCAGGAACCTGTCGTTTTATTTAGCGACGACCTTGGAATTAGCCGAAAGATGCCGACTTCACAGTTGTGAAGAGAGAGCTCCTCCAAAGCTTTGGAGAGACTCACCCCTTATTACGAGGAAAACCACCCTACGTGCAAATCCATCTAAGACACGGATGTTTGCTTTCATCTACGCAACCGTGAAAGCAAACGTCAGCTTAAATTTACACCTGGTCTTGAACTCCCCTGGAGCACTGTGATAAACTTGTCTACCTAGGATCACCTTGGACCCGCACTCTCTCTTATAAGACCCACATTTAGAAGACGAAGAGTAAGTATGTTCACGCAATAACATCTGAACAAACTCACTGGCACCAGATGGGGGGCTCGCCCACTTACCCTAAGATCACGCACTTGCCCTGTGCTACTCATGTGCAGAGTATGCCTGCCCTGTATGGGAAAACAGATCAACCTGCAAGAAGCTTGATCCAAGCGTTAATCTCCCTTCCGGCTTATCACAGGATGCCTCCGTCCAACACCGACGGAAACACTTGTACATCCTATCAGGAATTGGCTCCACCATACAATCCGTCGTACGTAGCGAGCATGCAAGAGCGTAGCTGCCAAGTGACAATGTGAAGCCCCTATGTCTGGACAGAACCTGCTGCCACCGGCTTAAATCTAGAGAGAGTTTCTCTTAAAGCAAAGTCCAACCTCTTGAAACAGTCTCTAAGGAGGTAAAGAGAGTCGCCTTGTGGAAAGAAAGACATCTCTCAACCAAGTAACATCGATCGGTATTGAACCTGGGGGGTGAGAATCTCCCACCTGGAGCTGCTCCTCATTGGTCTGAATGGCGATGCCATCAATGATTGAGAACCCAGACTGGCCGATCTAAGGTTTCCTTGCAGAAGTGGGCTATCTGGAAGCGACAGGATACTACCTGTGTTTGTGGGACAGCACCACAGACAATGACCAACCTCTTGGTCTGCCCCTGCTGGAGCAACAATGCACAAACAAAGGACCTTGCGGAATTCAGTGAAGCAGCCATACGTTGTACCTATCTCTGGCTGGATCATATTTTGAGAACCACCTGTTTGGACACGATAAGAGAAAGAGAAGCTTTCCTTAGGGTAACAGAACGATTTTATAATTTAGCGTCGCCGCGACGCTAATTCAGCCCACGACGAAAATGGCGTTTAAAACACAAGAACACGGATGTTTCCCACGCTATGCACACTGTTTGATTTGAATCTATCTATAAACCTTGTGGTTTGTGTATCAGTGAATACGAGTCAAAACTATTCATGTAATACACCATTTGTTGATTAAAGTTATGGAAAACTTAAAAGTTTGGCCTACAGTTACCTGGATGTCTTTATAATCCTCAATCAATGTCCTATCTGTGTTTTGGATATGGTATTTTTAGTGTAAAACATATCTCTGTTCTTTCAATGGCCTAGACTATCATTTGAGAGCAAATTGAAGACATTTCATATTGTGAAATGTGCCAGTGCCGCTTTAACTTAAGAACCACAAGACAAATCCAAATCATGACCAAAAAATTCCCTAAGTACTAATGCTTTGAGGCTAAAAGAGCACTAAAGTCAGGGGTTTTATGTGTTCAGAATAGGATTTGTATGTGATTCACATGACCTTATTGAGTGAAATTCCCCAAACTGGTTGCATTAAATGGATTGATTCAAAATACCCTCTGGTGTGCACTGAAAGTCGTACAATGTATATGTCCGCGTCGCGACTTCGTACTTCGAGCTGACAGAGGCATATTGTATTCTTTGCATTGTATATTGTGATCCAAGGGTGTAAGCGTGGGGATTTTTTGTCAAATTTTAATTGTCTTTTAAATGCCAACTTTCAGACCATAAAAAAATAAATCGGCCAAGCCTTATGATTTAAGTCGTGGGGGTCCCCTGGCAGCCCTCCCCCCGTGGTATCATAACAAAGTCAGCTGAAGATATTTTTAAAAATCAAAGTAGCATATCCACTTTTTTTTGCTGATATATGTGCATTTAAGTAAAGAATTATAAGTAACATTAAAAATAATCCACCTTTATGTGTTGAATACAAAAACAATTGCATTGTGACGTTGCGAAACCGTTACTGTACAAAACTCTATGGGAAGATGTGTATTTTGCCAACCTCTGGAAAAAATAGCAGGATTGCCTACATCTGCCAAGTTTTGTGTTAAATATGTATTGTAATTGGTTCTTCTAGAGTAGATATCATCATAAAAGAAGTTTTCAAAAAAGTTTGATGTAAGCGCAAAGTTTGTTTTTTTCCAATTTTGGTGTATTTGAAAACATGTTTTGCCACCTAATTTGCGGCCGAAATAATAAATTTAATTTTTTAATTCTGATTTGGGGAGTCTTATGACCATTCACTGTGGTATAATTTCGTGAGAAAGGTGAAAAAATTCCTCAGAAAAGTGGTTTCCTGGGGGCCATGGAACCCCCATTGGGCATTATAGTTTTGTTTTTCTGTCTGTAAATGGACAAAAATTACAACAGTGGTCTATGGGCTCCATGCAACATTCGCTCTAACATCAAAACACATCTTCAAAATCAACTGAAATTTTGAACATTTAACCCTTTCTCGTGCATTTCTGTGAACCATAAACAAAAATAAGTGCTAGGATCAAGAAATACATCAAAAAAAAAAGTAAACCTTAAAAAAAAAAGCAATAAATAAAAAAAAATACACCTTTAGGCTGGCGATGTATTCTTGTTTACATACGTTATAATGGATGACCATAGGCCTTGGATATGTTGTTTTATAGAAAAGTTCAGAGATGATGATTTTTCGACATAACTATAGGCCTATTATACAGGGTGAGTAAAAAAAAACCTTGACCCGGATTGGGTCGCCATTTTGAGTTTTTAAATAAGATGTATGGTAACGTATGTGATCGCATCGGAAAGCCTATTTCATTATCTGTAATTTGCTCAAAGATAATGCCAATCGTTAAGTATAGGCCGAGCTCTTTTGAATCAAGGAGTCCGGTTTTCACCCTATCCTCGGATTCCCATTTGAATGAACGGCGCCCCAACTAAGCAAATGGGATTCCGTGGACCAGTGCAGAAAACCGACTGCTGGATTAAACGACTGTACCGGGTCTATTACCTAAACGATGTTGAATGATCTTTGCCGAACATTAACGATTAATGAACTAAGCTTCAGATGAATCACTAGTATGTTAGATATATTATTACTGGAAATTCAAAAGGGCGGACACAATCAGGGTCAAGTTTTTTTTGACTCACCCTTCTTTAACTCAAATGATCGAAACTGTAGCAGAAAAGGGGTGGTTTGGATTATAATCAGAACATAGGTGGCAAATGCTGTGGTATTCATTTTCCTAATCATAAAATGCATGCTTTTAACAACTGTGGGAGTTGCTGGCAGTTCAGGTTTGGATTGGACAAGGGACAAAATTGTATAAGCACGATGTAGATTGGTCAACTTATATGACCCATAGTTATTTGCTTAGGTGAACCAGTCCCTCGGTGTATTCCTTGTAATTGTGCTCTTTCTGTCTTCTGTGAAACATGTATTACTTGAGTGTGTTTTGATTCTAATTGCGCTTATTCGTAGAAAATATTATAGCGTCCAGATTGCAAACTTATTTTGCTTAGGGGTAGTCTCTATCGGCCTTATTGGCCTTCGACTGCCTCCTCCTTTTCACTGTCTTTATTTATAGTTGTAAATGGATAGTGCTTGGAATAAACTTGATAAATCTGATATGATATGAACACATATTTTCAAGATATTATAACCTCTTACCCGGTGATAATTTCTTGAAGGAGGCTGATCTGTTTAAATATTGCTAACTTTTAAAAAATGTGTGACTAGAATTTACTGGGTTATGTTTCATATTTGAATTTTTTTAAAAAGTTAGATGTTTTTTATTTTAATGACATGAATGACACAATTGTGTTGAGTTTGTTCAATTTTAATACTCACTAGATTCAAATTCAATTCATATATACATATTACTGGGGATTCATGACAGCATGAGATACAAACATGAGCATGCTAACTTTCTGTAGTATACTTATTTTTTTTATTATTATTTGTTAGTTGCTACATCAGCAATTAAAGGCACTATTAGGGATTTGCTAAATCAGAAAATCGAAAAAACATCAAAAATCAAAATTTTTGCATGTCTGTAACAAGTATAAATTACTAACAAATACCCTGCAATGATAGGACCATAAGCAACCTACTATGACAAAATCAGATATTTTGGTCATTAAGTGTCTGCAAAACGGACACTTACTACAACACGTCCTTGAATGAGATTTGTATCTTTGAACACTGCTGCCTTTTCTTCCATTTCTGTCAATTCTTTGGTTGGAAATAGTAACTTATGATAATTCTTCAGTCTTATCCTTCACTTTTAGGCTATTCCTGCAAGTTTCAAATATTTTAACTCTTTTCGGATAAATCACTGATAGTGTCTTTAAGAGCAAATTTTTTTTGAAGAGCACCCCACTTTTCCAAAATTTTGAGATTTTTGCCTTTGCATTGATAATTGGCTAGTACACTATACTTGTGAATGGTAAAGCTTAATATATCACAAAGAAGAATTTAGTAATTATACTCAATTCATCTGATATGTGACCCGTACCATTCTTGCGGAGGTAAAAAATTCAATGAGGCGCAGGGACTTCGTTAATCATTTTTAGTGTGAGCAATGTTAAGGCCTGGAATACACTATAGTGCATTTTCCATACTAATGAAATTGTATTTAGTGGCAGGTGAGTGAGTTAATGGCTGGATTGTCCTCCAAGATAATCCGGTGTGGCACGTGCATTTGAATTCTTACATTTTCCCGGTAGAGCCCCTCTCCGACGTATTGGAATAGGTCCCAAAACTCCAGGGGGACGAACGTATCAACGCGAATCGAGTATAGGATAATTAATATTATTGTGTATCCTGAGAATAATTCAGTGGCTGGAACTGTCTTTCCAAAGCAACCACTGTGGCCTTCAAAGAGCAACTAAGCAAGCAAGGAAGTAACTAGTTCGAGGTTACTCTAACTGGACACTCCATATTAGGAGTCGGGCTTCGCCCGGGCACACTATGACGTGTCACGCTGGAAGTACCAGAACAAAGCAAATGTAACCAAAGCAATGGAACATCAACAACCAAAAACAAAAGCAAGAACAAGCACCCGCATGACCCAGAAACCAAAAGTTGGTGAAATACAGTTTTGAGCTGATATACCGACGAAACAGAAACCGAAATAGCTGGGAAATATGTGCCATAACCGGTATTGTCTATCTCATCTATAGGCTTTTATCGTCCTCGAGTCAGTGACATCAGTCGGTTATGCAGTGGTCGCAGCATTAAATCATGGGTGCTAATTCAAAGCGCTAGCATATGCACGCACGCAGGCGTAAAGGCAGTACAGAAGTGCACACTCATGCAAAACATCCGTCAGACCACGTTGCCGTCACCGACTCGAGGAAGAAGATAAAAATGGGCTATATATTAGTTGTTCCATTAGTTGTTCCAAGACAAGTTACAGAGGTCATTTTTGTGAGGCAGTACAATTTCACAATGGACAGACAGAAATTTAGCATTTCCAGCTCTGCTGTTAAATTACAATTGAAGATCAGATTTTTTAATTAACATTAAAAAAAAAAAAAAAAAAAAATAAACACTTTTGAGCATTACCATTCACAGGTATAGTTTACTAGACAATTACCAAAAACTGCAAAAATCTCAATTTTTGAAAATTGGGGTTCTTGAAAATGTGCTGTAACTATGACATTTCCATGTGCAGTCTTCAACACAACGTCTGTCCTCTTTACAGGCACCCCCCTCATGGAATCCACATAAGAAAGTAAAGATATCAATAAAAACAAACATGTTTATATATAAAGACAACAAATTGTCATCGTAATTCTTTACTGTATATGCGACTTGTATTTGAACAAATGCCTACTCCAAACGGATACAAACAAGCAGCTAATATAAATAAGAGTAATGAGAACCAAATGGGTCACAATTACTTAAATCTGTTTAAGGAGGATATAAAGTTGTCATCTTAATACATGTAGAATGGCTTCCACCCCAAAATGCCAATTAACTTCAAAGTTTCGTGCCGATATTTCAATCCATCTTGTTATGATGTAATTTTTGTAAGCCTCATATTGGTCGACCAAAATAGAATATATTGTCACTAATTGGGATTTTCCAAATTCATTATATTTAAAGATTTTGTTATCGAATGCTGTCATGGTTTGCATGTACAATGTTGTTTTGCATTTGTAGGCATGCAATTGGGTTTGCATAGTGTACACAAATTAGTTTCATTAAAGGGGAGGGCAATGGCACATTTCACAAAATATGAAATTTCTTCAATTTGCTCTCAAATGATAGTCTAGGCCATTGGAAGAACAGAGATATATTCTACACATAAAAATAACATACTCAAAACAGATAGGGACATTGATATGAGGATAAAGACATCCAGTAGATTTGTAGGCCAACTTTTAAGTTTTCCATAATTTTAATCAACAAATGTGCATATTACATGATATTTTTTGACTCGTACTCACTGATATTAAACCACAAAGGTTATAGACCGGTCAAATTTTCAAACATGTGCATAGGTGGGAAAATGCAGACGGCGTGCGGTTGTATTGAGTTAAACGCCATTTTTGTCGTCTGCTCTGAATTAAACGTCGCCGGCGACGTAAATTACACAAAATGTTCTGTTTACACATAAGGAGCTGATTTGTCTTAACACTTACTGTGCTCAAGTGATCGAGATCTCGATTAATACATGTGGCAGGTATATAAAAATGCTGCCTTGTGTGCATAGAGGTGTTGTTAATATTTCGGGTGAGGGCTTTTTTGTATATAATAAAGCTTTACAACCATGCAAAAAATGTTGATTTGAAAATCTTGGGGCGCACTATTTTTCAAATGTGCCAAGTGTCCTTTAAGGTTAAGTTTTAAGGATTTATAAAATTTAGGGAAGTTCAGTATATATTATTGGAGTTAGATACTGATAGTTGATGTCGTAATTTGTCACTGTGTAAGTGATCTAGGAGGTTGCATTATTCGAGAATATAATTTTGTTTAGCCAAAAATTGGAGTTGTGATTGTTGATTGTTTGTGGATATTTCTGTGAAAGTTTATTTGGCCAATGTTTTAGGTGTTTAAATAAAATAAAAGTGATTATTCTGTGTGGACCTTGAAATTGGTTTTATCGTCACCGGCAGTCCTGCGGACTAGGCTGATGTATCTAACAATATATGATAAGCAGTTAATTTTAAATGCGACACTGTTGTGAATAAAATAAAAATATATATTTTCAGTAAATTTACAAAGTAATAGTGGTTGTGCAAATGACAAATTCTCAAAAAAGCAATAAATTTGAAACTGAAGGAGATGAAATGTGAATTTACTTGAAAATCTTTAAATGCTTTTTGTGACTTTTGTATATTGCGTCATTTTTCTTTCAGTAAGCTAAACCAGTGCCTTTTTGTTTTTACATCCTCGGTCCGTGACATATTTTGGTGCTATTAGTTGGGATCCTTTCATTTCTTAAAGTGGAACTTGCCCACCCATTAATTACTGGTTGTGGGACTTTAAACATGTTACTGTACTTCTGTGATTGCCAAGGAATGAGACTGTGATGCCATGGTTTAATTGAATTATATAATAGTAAATATTAAATATTTTTGGAACTCTAAAAAGTAAACTTCCTTCAAATATATTTTTTGAGTTTCAACACATCTTTATGTCAACCTCGTGAAATCACTGTGCAAGGAAATTCTGCAGTGTGCAAGTTTTCAGTGTCCAACTTTTCCACGTCACCACCGGTTCAGGTTCAAGTTTGACCAAAAGTGAACTGTACTTTTTGCTGAAATCCCAAAAAATTGTGTGTGAAAGTAAATGATATATTTTGCATGCTGAATTTAATGATGCACCACCCAGTTTTTGTCATGAAAAAATCATCCATCAGCTGCCATAAACTTTGCAAGTGTAACTGGCGACATTTTAATTTGTCAAACTGCCGGATGTATGGTGTAGCTGTTATTCTGGGTGGACAGTTGGCAGAGTAACATTAAAGTGACAGGAGGAGATATTTTTAGGATACGAATTTCTCTTCAAATTGCACTGGATTCGTTGTAGACCACCTACTGAGAACGTTCCTAAGATTATTGGACAAACAGGTGCCAAAGAAACCGCAACACCTTGTTTTGAACTGCCTTCTATCGTAATCGATCCCCATAGAAAAATCTGCTTTGACTTTCTGTAGTGCACAACCAGAAACTACTTACACATCATTTATTACATAAAGACAGCGTATTAGATTATTCAATTCAGGTGTGATCTAATACATTGGTAAGCATTCCCAAATATGTAAAAAAACTGGCGGTTCGAGAAAATTGGGGGGGCACTTCTTCTGGAAATATCATCATGTCTCTGTAACTTGTGATCTGTGAACTTATCGAGCCAAAGCTTTAAAAGTACTTCCTGCCATGGATACCATGCCAGATTCTACTGGCCAGGACTGTCGACCAAGGTACCTATTTAATATGTGATATTTACTATACACTGTACCTTGCACATTACAGGAGCTAGCAAAGGCCAAGATTTGGTTATTTTGAGTTCAAGTTGCTGTTCCTGTTTATGGTTGGGAAATCTGGGACTTGCAATTCTTCAGTGAGTCTGTCTGACCATCATGTAACTTCAAGAATTCAGTCCTACAGGAAGTGTTGCTGATGGATCCCCCGGAATGTATGCAGATTCCTTTTAAATGGATAGACAAAATTTTTTGTTTTGAAGTTATCCTTTGATATTGAACTGAACTTATTGTTTGATGTGGTATAGTAATAATCTGTATGAAGTCGTAATTTTTATATATCAAGTTTTTTTATCTTGCTGTTTTAAAGGGCAAGATTCGGGACGAATCTTGCATGGGAGGGGAATAAATGATCACAAATAGGGATGCTCCAGTTCCATTAAATTTAAAGATTTTTGTTGAATGTCCAAGTCCACCCTTTGCTATTGTGATGTTTTTTATTTTACTACACAACTTTTTCTCTCTCTCTCCCCTCTATCTCCCCCCCTCTTTTTCTTTTTGCTTCAAATGTGCTACTATTGCCAAACGCTTTGTCCCGATTGCTGTGAACTTGTCAGAAGAACACTTGACCGTAGAAGGGGTGTAAAGGGAATAGGTTAAATAAATCGAAAAAGGAGAGGAGGGAGGGTTAAATGGGAATATGAGAAAATGAAAAGGAGAGGGAAGAAGAGGCAGGAAGTTAAGGAAAGCGTAGGTTGGGGGGGGAAAGAAGGAGGAAAAAAGAAAAAAATAAAAAACTTAAAAAAAGCAAAAAATAAAAAAAATAAAAAAAATATATTTAAACAAGAAAAATAAAGGGAGGGGAAAATGGCAATAAAAAGAAAGGAGGGGTACGAAGGCAGTGGGAGAGAGACAAGGCGCATATGGGGTGTACACAGTTGGGGTCAAAGGTCCTGTGTGTCCGTTTAAAGGCTCCAGGAGAATAAGTGCTATGAGCACAGATGTTGTCAGAACAGAACACCTACTGACCAAGGCCCCTATGGGTGTGCACAGATTGGGGTCAAAGGTCACTGGGTCGATAAAGGGGCATTCTTTGAAAATCTTAGAAAACCTTTCTCACGCCTCATAGATCAATTGCTATAATCACAGACTTGTCAGAAGACCTGCTGACACAACCCTTACCAACCCTTATGTGTACACAGATTGGGGGTCCAGGTCACTAACTGATATACTCGTGCTTTCTCCAGCACAGTTTGATTGCTAGTTTCTTCTTTGTTTGTACCTTGCTTCAAAATACGAGTTCCAAGAATCTTGGTCAATTGCAACGAAAATTGTCACAAAACCCTGACTCAAGGTTCATATAGGGTGTCCGTCTAACCGTAGGGTTACCTGGGGTCATTAGAGGTCATAGTCTCTCTCTAACCCCCTTTTCCCTACTTCTCCCCATTCGCCCATGCGATCGATGGCCATTCCGTCAGTGATTGACAGGTGCCTGGCTATATGGGTTGTTTAAGATTTCTGGAATCAAAGTCATTGGGTAAAAAAGGGAAAGTCCTCTCCTAACCCTCCTAATACTTCAAATACTACTAGTGTTACGCAGCGTTTTTTTAAAATTTTGTTTCCTTTCTGTATCGTGTCTAACCGATCACCCGAATATCTGTTTTATACCGATGACATATTTTAAATTTCAAAATCGGTTCTTCTGATTCCGATTCCGATTTGGGGTTATGGTCACACTGGTCATTACAGGTCAGTCACTCTAACCTTCCTTTTTACTGTTTCTGCACAAATCAATTGCTATATCACTAAACTTGGGGCAAAGAAAAAACCACTGACCCAATGCCCAAAGGGGGTGTTCACAGATTTGAATTCAAAGGTCCAAGTACCGCTTAAAGGCACTACTCCGTGCTTGCTAAATCAGAAAATCTAAAAAATCATAAAAATCATATTTTTGCATGTCTGTAACAAGTAATAGGTATCCAACATACCCTGCAATTGATAGGACTAAAAGCAACCGCACACGGAAAAATTGATGGTTTTAGTCATTACTGTCCCGTTCGACATTTTACTACTACACGTAATGAATGGAGATTTGTATCTTTTGAAACTGCCCGTTCCTTTGTTTATCGGTCAATTCGTCAGTGGAAATACCTATGAGAATTCTACAAGGCTTATTCTTCACTTTTAAGCTTATTCCAGCAAATTTCAAATATTTTGACTCTTTCTAATAAATCACTGATAGTGTCTTTAATGGGACATCTTTGAAAATCTATAAATTCCTTCTTATGCTATATATTAATTGCTATAATCACCACACCAGACTTGGTCAGAAAACTGCTGAGTCACTGCCCTTTAGCAGCCCTTATGGTGTCGCCACAGATCGATTCCAAGGTTACGCAGAAGCAAGTTGTCATTGGTCCCGCATGGTTTATCTGTGCTTTCTTAATCCAGTTTCTAGTTTCAGTTTCCCTCCACTTGTATCTGCTGACCTCTATCCATTGTGATTGATTTATTGGTATTTGTTCCTTTTGTGTTCTTGTGTGTGTTGTGCGGGCATGAGTATGGTGGTGACTGGAGTCTGTAGGAGAAGGATGTGCTCTTAAGTTTGTGTGGAACAAAATGTCATTGATACATCGCTTTAATTGTGAAGGAGAGAGTCATGTAAGAGGAAGGATGCAAGTTATTAGTATGTGAGTTATGTTGGTTAATTTTTGCTTAACTTTTATATAATTTCCTAGACATTTGCCAGTTGCAATTATTTTGACCAGAAGCTCCAAATTAGGTTTATTTAGGTAGTTAAGTAGTTTAGGTACGATGTAAAACATCAGTTGTTGAATTTTAAATAGTTTTGTTTGGACATTTTGCTGGCTGAACATAATGATTTTGATATGATAATTTGTGCTTAACGGGCACTGAATTTGATTTTCAGCACACGGTAGTGACAGACATGAGTTCATGAGTTCCAGCTGTGGGCATTATAGCCAGTTGGCTATCTTTGTCAATTAAAGTTTACTTTAGGGTTTTAATTTTTTTAATAATTCATTGCTAGTTGGTTCAGAAAAAACAAACTCACTATTAATCTCAACAAAACTAAATTGATGCTTTTTGGTTCAGCACATAATCTTTGTAAATTTGATGTTTGTTTGGTATATGATGACCACACAATTGAGAAAGTTGATCATTACAAATACATTGGTATAATTTTGGACGGCAACATGACTTGGTCTCACGATGTTGATTCAATTGCTTCCACTATTTCCAAGCGTTGTGGTGTTATCCGCCGTGTCAAATGTTACCTTCCAAATTTCATCAAAAAAATTGCTGAATCACTCATGCAAAATTTTGACTATTGTAGTCATGTTTGGTTAAATTGTTCTCAAACTCTCTCTCTCGATCTCTCTCTCTCTCTCACAGGCTTCAAGTTCTTTTGAACAATCATGTTATGCAGATAATCACTTTCTTATTATGTTATTTAAATGTCTTACAGGTAAAGCCCCTGATTATCACTGTTCAAACTTCACTTTTACTCACACTAATGATTATAGCACTAGAGGAAATTCCTGTTATTTGTCACTATAAGAGCAGTTTGGGTTTTGAGAACTTTTCATGTTAGAGCAGCAAATCTTTGGAATAACTTGGTTGATGGGTGGTTGATAATCAGACCCACTCTAATTATGATTCTTTGTCTCTTGGCCAATTTAAATCTGTGGCTCTTTCAACTTAAGTTTAATAATTTATTTAACACATTTATATGCTTTATCTTAATTGTGTTTTCTTTTACTTAATTTGTATTTACTGTACTTTTGAATATTTTATTGCTTTGTAAATTGTATTTAAATGTTTTATCCTGTATATAACAGGGCCATAGAAGTATTGATGGAGCTACCCTGTATAATGAAAGCATACATGTAAATAAATAATAAATGAACTCAGTTCAAGGACTGATAATGTCCATATGGTTAGGGTTTTGCATGGCAACAATAACTTGTCGTACCAAACGTGCTTGCAGGTTTGGTGTACAAGCATTGCTTAAATGCACGTGCCAGGCCTAAAAGGGCAGATTATAAAGTTCAAGTACACGGTCATTGAATTTTTCATTCTTATAATTAACTCTATAAATATATATTTTAAGTAAATTTACAAAGTAATAGTGGTTGTGCAATGGACAAATTACTTCTCAAAAGCAATCAATTTGAAACTGAAGGAAAAAATTGAATTGAAATGAAATCTTAAAGGCTGACTCAGAGATTTTGAAATATAGTTTTTTTTGTGTAGTAATTAAAAATAGTCAACTAGAACTAAAGATAGTCACCTAAAATGCTTAATTCCAAAGTTAGAGATGAATCAGATTTTCTGTTTTCATGCAGTAAACATTTATGTACAGTATAACTGTAACAGTGCCATAGGATACTGTGTATTTTAACAAAAATTCCAGACCCAGAATTTTATAACAAAGTTGTGATTTTCTATATAAAGGAATAAAGGATTTCAATTTGAGCTTATAGTTATTTCACACAGTGATTACAATATGGATAGGCATGTATATGCAAAAAACATGGCATGTTTTACGATAGAGGGGTCCAAATCTTCCCAATTTTACATAAAATATGTAATTTCAAGTATCAGATGTAATTTTGGGACATTTACCAGTTTTAATTGGAAAGTTCTGAGCCAAGACACACTCCAAAAGTAAATTTGGGTAAAGAAATGTAATTTTTAACCTGAAATCCCCCTTTTCTTACTGCAAACGTTACATATTTTGACAGACACAATATGTCCATCAAAAGTAACATTAGCAACAAACATGATGATTTTTTACCTTTTTGTGAGAGGATTTGATTTTTTGATAGATACGAGGGGTGATTGATAAGTTCTAAGCCTAAGGTAGAAAGAGATATGCTACAAAGTTCAAATTTACACCGTCTATAGTTTCATTCTTCAAATGAAAATTCCAGAAGTTTCATGTTTATATCTGTTCTATTTTTAACTTGCAGGTAATCAAACATTGAGAATTTTGCCGGACCTATTGAAGCAATTTAACAGAGAAAATTTAAAAAGTTGAGGAGTTCCTATTTCATCTTTGGGAAGAGATAGTAGTCAGACGGTGCCAAATTCGGGTGAATAGGCTGGATGTTCTACCAGATTGAAGCCACTTTGATGGATTGCCAGCATGGCTACCATAGACCCATGGACTGCGGCATTGTCATGATCATGATGATGGAAGAGCACCCCCGATGTCAGCTTTCCTCTCCTCAACTTTCTAATTTTCTCGCGTAATTGTTTCAATTGGTCCGGCAAAACTCTCAATGTTTGATTACCTGCAAGTTAAAAAATAGAACAGATATACACATGAAACTTCTGGATTTTTCATTTGAAGAATGAAACTGTAGATGGTGTAAATTTGAACTTTGTAGCATATCTCTTTCTACCTTAGGCTTAGAACTTATCAATCACCCCTCGTATGTTATGTATTTTAGATCACTTATTCATATCAAGACAGTTTTCAAACCATCCTGTTTTCAGATAAATTTTTACAAACAAAATACTGTTTTTCAGGCGAATGTTACATTTGATGGACAAAAACGGGAAAATTATGTCCATCAAAAAGTGTAACATTCACCTCTCAAAAAGTCTCATAGCTTGAAAACTACTTATGTATATATATTTATTGCAGGCATCTCAAATTTCTACCAGATTTTGCTTTTGTGAATTTAATGAGTTTAAATAGGTAAAACCAACTGATAAAAAATAAATAAAAAATAAATGTTGACATTTATATAGCGCCTTTCACAATGTATCAAAGCGCTTTACATTTATTCCGCTGCCACTAGAATATGTCAGCTGCCTTACAAATTCCCAAGGCATACTCATACCTTTAGGCGGCGCTCAATGACAATATTCCTAACAGCTCCCCATTTAGCACCTGGGTGGAGAGAGGCAAGCGAGGTAAAGTGCCTTGCCCAAGTGCACAACACATTGGCCTTAACGGGACTCGAACCCAGGACCTTTGGGTCATGAGTCGGTCGTTGTATCCACTGGACCACATGTGCCCTCAAAGTGACCAAGCAAAAATTATACTGAAAAATGTGTTTTCTACATAAGGCCAAACTACTGGACCACTCTCTCGTGAAACATGCCACATGATTTGTTTTAAGTTTGAGGGCGCCCTCCTCGGGAAATCTCTGAGTCAGCCTTTAAATGCATTTTTGTGCCTTTTTGTATGGTTATTTATATTTCATTAAGCTAAACCAGTGCTATTGTTTTTAGAGCCTGATCCATCTATCATGGAGGGACATTTTCACATTTTGATACAAATAATGCCTATAAAAAAATAACCCTTGGCCATAATAACGCTGACTCAATCCCATTTAGCAGCCCTTATGTGGTGTCGCACAGATTTCGATTCACAGGTTACGCAGGAAGCAAGTGGTCAGTGGTCACCGCATGGTATATCTTTGCTTTCTTATCATTTCTAGTTCAGTTTCCCTCCACTCTGAATCTCTGCTGACCTCTATCCTGTGATTTGGATTTATTAGGAATTGTTCCTGTTTGTGTTCTTGTGTGTGTTGTGGCGGGCACTGAGTATTGTTGGTGACTGGAGTCTGAAAGAGAAGGATGTGCTCTTAAGTTTGTGTGGAACAAAATGTTATTATACATCGTTTTATTAGTGAAAGGAGAGAGGCATGTAAGAGTAAGGATCAAGTTATTAGTAATGTGATTATTGTTTGGTTAATTTTTCTGTAACTTTTATTAATTTCCTAGACATTTGCCAGTTGCAATTATTTGTGGACTACCAGAAGTCCTCCACAATTAGTTTATTTAGGAGGTAGTTAAGTAGTTTAGGTACGATGTAAAACATCGGTGTTGAATTTTAAATGTTTGTTTTGGACCATTTTGCTGGCTGAACATAATGATTTGAATAATAAATTGTGCTTAACGGGCACTGGAATTTGATTTCAACATCACGGTAGTGGACAGACATGAGTTCACCAATTAGTTCCCAGCTGTGGGCATTATAGCCAGTTTGCTATCTTTGTCATTAAGTTTACTTTAAGGGTTTTAATTTTTTATAATTCATGCAGTTGGTTCAGAAAACAAACTCACTATTAATCTCAACAAACTAAATGATGCTTTTTGGTTCAGCACATAATCTTTAATTTGATGGTTTGTTTGGGTATAGGATGACCACACAATTGAGAAAGTTGATCATTACAAATACATTGGTAATAATTTTGGATGGCCACATGACTTGGTTCTCTAGATGTTGATTTTTCAATTGCTATCCACTATTTCCAGCGTTGTGTGTTTCCGCCGTGTCAATGTTAACCTGCTTCCAAATTTCAATTGTCACAAAAAAATTGCGAATCACTCATGCAAAATTTTTGACACCTAGTGTTAGTGATGTTTTGTTTAAATGGTTCATCAAACTCTCTACTCTCATCTCTCTCTCCGATCTCTCTCTCTCTCTCACATGCCTTCAAGTTCTTTTGAACAATCATGTTATGCAGATAATCACTTTCTTTCCTTATGTTATTTAAATGTCTTACAGGGAAAGCCCCTGATTATCACTGTCAAACTTCACTTTTACTCACAACTAATGATTATAGGCACTAGAGGAATTTACTTGTTATTCCTC
The DNA here is from genome assembly GCA_023653785.1 of Ophioderma brevispina. NCBI lineage: Eukaryota > Metazoa > Echinodermata > Ophiuroidea > Amphilepidida > Ophiodermatidae > Ophioderma > Ophioderma brevispina. The sequence continues at coordinate 28,012 of JAMKCH010008977.1, forward strand.
ACTATAAGAGCACTGCGGGTTTGAGAACTTTTCATGTTAGAGCAGCAAAATCTTTGGAATAACTTGGTTGATGGGTGGTTTGATAGTCAGAGACCCAGCACTCTCATTTATGTTTTCGTTGTCCTCTTGGAATTTAATCGGGTGGCTCTTTCAACTTAAGTTTAATAATTTAACATATTTGTATGCTTAAATCGTATTGTGTTATCTTTTACTTAGTGGAGGGTCATTATTTATGCGGGGGAAATGGAGGACTTTAAGGGGGAACCCGAAAATTTTTTGTAAGAGAGGAGGGAACGTGAAATTTTTCCACGACGAGAGAGAGTGGAACATGAACTTTTTAAATGGGGAAATCAGCATGATCAAGGGGGATTGTGAAAATTTTGAACGGAAGCAGGGGGGAACGCGAAAATTTTTGCCAAAAAAAAGTTAAATCCCTCCATTCCCCCTTGGCATAATATGACCGCTCCTTCATAATTTGTATTTACTGTACTTTGAATTTTTAATTGGCTTTTGAATTTGTATTTAAATGTTTTAATCCTGATAGATACAGGGCCATAGCAGTGTTTCTTTCACTGATGGACTCCCTGTATATGAAGCTTACGTGTAATAAATAACAAATGAACTCAGTTCAAGGACTGATAATGTCCCTATGGTTAAGGGTTTTGCATGGCACACAATATCTTGTCGTAACCAAACTGCTTGCAGGTTTGTGTGTACAGCCTTGCTTAAATGCACGTGCCAGGCCTAAAAGGGCTGATTATAAAGTTCAATTACACGGCATTGAATTTTTTTCAGTCTATAATTAACGCTATAATTATTATTTAAGTGACGTACCAAGTAATAGTGGTTGTGCATCTAGACAAATTATTGCACAAAAGCAATCACAATTTGAAACTGAAGAAAAATTGATGTAAATGAAATCTTCAAGGCTGACTCAGAGTTTTGAAATATCGTTTTTTGTTTTTTTTGTGTGTATAAAAAAATAGTCACTAGACCTAAAATAGTCCACCTACATTGCTTAATTATTCCAAAGTTAGAGATGAATCAGATTTCCGTTTTTCATGCAGTAAACATTTTTATGTACAGTATAGAACGTGCCATAGTATATGTGTAAATGTTAACAAAATAAGAATTTAAATTCCAAAATTTTAATAACAAAGTAAGTTTGTGATTTTCTATATAAAGGAATCAATGATTTCCATTTTGAGCTTATAGTTAGTTCACACAGTGAATGACAATAGCGAGGCTGTATATGCAAAACATGGCATTTGTTACGATAGAGGGTCCCAATCTTTCCCAATTTGACATAAAAATATGTACTTTCAAGTATCAGATGAAATTTTGGACATTTACTCATTTAATTGGAAAGTTCTCTGACCAAGGAACAACACTCCAAATAATTGGGTACAGAAATGTAATTTTTAACCTGAAGTCCCCCTTGTGGGGTCTTACTGGCAGACCGTTGGGACATAGGGTTGGTTGACAGACGGGCGAATATGTCCCCATCAAAATAACATTAGCAACACAACCATGATGAATTTTTTTACTTTTTGTGTGAGAGGAATTTGGATTTTTTGATAGATACGAGTGGTGATTTGATAAGTTTCTAAGGCCTACGGTAAAGTGAGATCTGCTACAAATTTCAAATTTAACAACGGGGGGGGGGGGGTTCTATGAGTTTCATTCTTCCAAATGAAAATTCCAGAATTTTGGGGGGGGGTCATGGGGGGGGTTTATATCTGTCTATTTTTTAAACTTGCAGGTAATCAAACATTGAGAATTTTGCCGGACCTACTGAAGCAATTTTAAAGAAAACAGATAAAATTTAAAAGTTGAGGAGTTCCTATTTCATCTTTGGGAAGAGATAGTAGTCAGACTGTGCCAAATTCCGGTCCCGGGTGAATATGCTGGATGTTCTACCAGATTGAGCCACTTTGATGTATTGCCAGCAGTCGGTTACCATAGACCCAGGGACTTGCTTGTGCGGCATTGTCTGATCATGATGATGGAAGAGCACCCACCCCCTAATGTCAGCTTTCCTCCTCTCCTCAACTTTCTATTTTTCTCGCGTAATTGTTTCAATTGGGCCGGCAAAACTCTCAATGTTTGATTACCTGCAAAGTTTTAAAAATAGAACAATATACACAATGGAAACTTCTTCTCTGGAATTTTTCATTTGAAGAATGAAAACTTTAGACTTTTAAAATTTGGAACTTTGTAGCATATCTATTTCTACCTTAGGCTTAGAACGTATCATCACTTCCTCTCGTATTGTTATGTTTTTTAGATCACTTATTCATATCAAGACAGTTTTCAAATTCAAACCATCCTGTTTTCAGATAAAATTTTTTACAAACAAAATCTGTGGGGTTTTCAAGGCAAAGTGTTACAGGTTTGATGGACAAAACGGGAAAATGGATGGTGGGGTCCAGCAAAAGTGTAACATTCACCTCTCAAAAAATCTCATATCTTTAAACCTACTTAGGGTAATATATTTATTGGCAGGCATCTTCCAAATTTCTACCAGATTTTGCTTTTGTAATTTAGAGTGTGAGTTTAAATAGGTAAAAACCGACGCAACTGATAAAAAAATAAATAAAAAATAAATGTGACATTTATATCAGGCGGCGCTTTCCACAATGTATCAAAGCTCTTTACATTTATGTCCGCTCCACTAGAATAATGGGGTGGTCAGCTGCCTACAAATTCCCAAGGCCCTACTCATACCTTTAGGCGGCGCATCAATGACAATTCCTAACAGCTCCCCATTTAGCACACCTGGGTGGAGAGAGGGCAAGTGAGGTAGGGAGGAGTGCCTTGCCGGCAAGTTGCACCACACATTGGCCTTAACGGGACTCTACCCAGGACCTTTGGTCATGAGTCGGTCGTTGTAATCCACTGGCCCCATGTGCCCTCAAGTGACAAGCCAAATTATAGCTGAAAAGGGGGGGTGTGTGTTTTGGTCTTCTACATAAGGCCCAAACTACTGGACGCACTCTCTCGTGAAACATGCCACATGAATTTGTTTTTAAGTTTGAGGGCGCCCTCCTAGTTTAGGGGGACTGTGGGTTGATATGAAGTCCCGTGGAATTTCAATGATTAAAGCATCACAGGGCCTATTTAACCTTAAGTCGTCCCAGAAGGAAAAAACCCAGAAAAAGTTTTGATGGAGAGAGGGTTCGGCCGGAGGGGTGGCAGATGGCGGCCATCTTGATTTCAAGGGGGGAATGGCCGCCATTGTTGGTATATTTTCAATCATATTCAGTTGGAATGTGCTAGGACGCTAGTTTTTGGTGCCGAAACTCGAATGTTAAACACACAAAGTCTGGAAAGGATACAGCTAGATTGGAGGAAATGAATACTTAAGACTGGCAGCCATTTTGTTTTCAATGGCTGCCATGGGGGTACCATGTTTATTGTAACATTTTCAGCGTAATTTCAGTGGGTGAGTCCACTACACTTAATTTTAAGTGGCACAGTCCCAGTTAAAAACTAGGGGGGGGTTCAAGGTGTATATAAAGATTGGGTGTTTGGATTTTGGTTGAGATTTAATAGTCATTTTTCCAATCCATCCGTGTATATTTGTATTTGGTCGAAAAGGGACTGCCATTTTGACACTGTAAAGTCACTTTTGTTTTGTATAGGGACTTTCTTAATTATTCATAGGCAGGGTTGATGCTAACCTGAATCATGGTGCATTTGATTACACGGTCAGTGATAATCACACGTTCATTCAGGTATTTTACTTCAGTCATCTAATTGGCCGGTGTAGAAAGTTTTTATAATAGTCCGTCGGACTCATAGTCCACCTACAACGGTAAAAGAATAGGGAACTTGATTCAGTTGACTCTTACCAGGCATTATCCATTGTCGTCTATGGAGCCCGATTATATCTCCTTTTACATCGGTGTAAAAAGCCCGGGCTCTACAGACAACAACTGAATAACGCGTGAAACGAATGTTGCATGGACAAGTCAACTGAGCTATGTGGTTCACAAAACACCGTGTAGGTTGCGTTGAATCCAGATGACTATATCTCCCTGCCACAGCGTTAAACGCCAGTGGCTTTCAATCACCGTTACGATTTAATGCTTTGGGCACTCAAATTGCAGTGATTTCACTGACCCCGCAGAAAGTCAAATGCAATATAGTATCCTTGTTCATCAATCGCACATTGTAGTGGAATGGGTCCAGTGGAGATGAATTTACTTACAAAAAATAAAACATCCGATTCAACTTGTAAAAGAGGATAACAAAAACACTGTCCTAGTACACATAGAACAACATGATTACACAATGAAGAACTGTAGCCGCAGTTATTTTTGTATGAATCCATTTAAAACTGCCTGTAGGTTAGTCCATGAGGTTGTATTTGCTGGATGTTGAGTAGGTCTATTGGTATGAGTCTTTAAAAGTGCAGCGGAATTGTTATTTGGTATGAGTCCAACGAATCTTGCTTTATCAAGAACAATGCGCAATATAAGTCCATTTGCCATGAGTCTATATCATAGAAGATGAGATGAGGTAGATGGTGACCGTAAACAATACAGCGCGCCATATTTCTACACTTCTTAAACGTGCACTGCGGCGGTTGTTTAATGGGTATGAGTCTAGCATTCCACTTTGTGTGAATTTTATGTTTTACCACCAGTGTTGAGTTTTCTATCACTGTCATCAGCAATCAAATTTGAAATTATGCTGCACTGTTAGAACACCATAAGAAAGCCATCGTTTTAACTGGCAGCTGGCGACTAATAGCAGTTAAAATTCAGTTATTTTGCACATTGTGAGTCCAACTGCCAGTTAAAAACGATGTTTTTTGTTTTTAGGTCATTATGAACAGTGTCGGCATGGTTAGGTGACCACTCTTTGAATTTAATTCTTGATCATCAGACTCGAAGCATCCACAAAGTTCTGCTAAGATAGTCCAGTTTTTTCCACATTTGCACAAATTATTGGCACATGAAATTCTTGGCCACAATCACACTTCAATCGAAATGAAAAGCAGGCAAAAATGTCATCACTTCTTTTTTTGGCTTGATTTTCTATGCACCAAATCCTTATACCCGTAATAATTGGGGCTGGGGTAACTTCGGATTTGGTACACTCTCATTGTCCAAAACATTGGGGTGAGTGGTAGTGGCTGCATGATAGTGGTATAAAAGTGGCAGCTCCTGTAGTCGGCGAGGCCGACCAAGACCAACCGACCCTCGATTGTGCAGTTTCTTCCCTTGTAAATCCACACATCGACAGAAATTGAATTAGGTCATCACCAGCATCCAAGAAACAACAAAGCTCATTATCCATAGTTAAGGCTACATAAATAAATGATGCCACATGTAAGACATTTATTCGCCATACACAGAAGTATTTCTACGAGCCCTTCTGCATACCCAAACCTCTGCTATGATACATTTTGTCGCAGGAGGAGTATATAAGAAGACCATATGCCCCTATTCAAGCTCTGGATACTCAGAAGGCCGCATTTCTCCCCTTTTCCATGCATTATCATGGCAAGGTGTCACTGAGGATATTTGGGACAAGGGAAAGATGACGTTTTTTGGAAGGCTTGAAAATGAATTATGCCCTTTCACAGCTCGGAGTGGCAGGCAACATCATCTGAAGCAAAGATGACGAGACATTATTCTTGATGTAGGATGTTGTTTGGTCCCACCAAGTAACAACAAGGCAAGAACAACAGGGCACAATTATATGGTCGCCTCAACCAGAGCTAGCACGTTTTTACTAGCTACCATGACGATACACTACCTGGCGGGGGGTGATGATTAGGTACAACGGCATATCAAATCCGAGTTACGGCGACCCAATTACTACAATGGGAGTTTAGTGGATGACAAATTCAAAGGCACATGATGAATTTGCTCCTGCTACAGATTATAATATTGAAATTGGTGCAGTGCTGTGTGCAAAGTCTTGAGTCCAACGGATTAGTGCAATGTCCATAGTGCAAATGTATAATGAGACTAAACGTAAGACTTACTGGAGGTCCATCGACGTCTGATGAATTCAAGAAAGACTAACAAATGTCCCCATTCCTGGCGATTAGGACAACAACCGTGAGTTTAGAACCTTAACATTTGTCATGATTGTGGTACTGATTGTGGTAACAAAGACAGAAAACACGAAGTGCGCTAATGGTGAGCTTGCTCATGATTAAATCCATGTTTGTGAGAGCTCATACTAATTAAAAAACTCAAAGGGGCACTTTTAAGAAGTTTTCAAATATGTCACCTGCTGTTTTGTGGGCACATCTGCCTATCTGGCCGTTGTTATGATATAGGACTAGTGCAAAGTGAATTATAATAGTTAGCTTCGATTGTGTCCAAAGTTGATAAATAATATTTGTGGGAATCAATACACAATATTAACAAACTAACACAAGTGCAAGTGTTAAGGATTCCTACGAAATAAGAGTACTCCCACAATAAAGCCTTATACAAACACTCAGGACTACCCACAGGAAGGCTTTAAATGTACGAATACAAAATAGACCTGCTCTACCTTTCTTCAGTGGTGTTGTGATTATGCGGTTGTTCTAGACATTGTGACGGTTGTTGTTGTTATTCTGTTAGACCCTAGTATGCAAGGGGGTGGCCACCCCGTAACGATTTACTCGGCTGCCATATAAAATGCCAATAGCTTCACAAAATGCTTCCAGGTAATTGTTTTCTCTTCATTTTAGTATTTTAGAGTTTTTAAGGGCTAAAGGGGTAGCACCTTCACGGGTTAGGGTTAGGGTATGCCGTCAAAGTCAAAGGAGTGGGGTGTGTGGGTGTGTGTGCGTGTGGGGGGGGGGGGGTGACACCCAAGGATAATTTATGGTAGCACTTTTATGGATACAAGAGTCTTATAATATAGCTCTCTACACTTTATGTTCATTTCAGGTAAGTAATTGCAACCTTCTTTAAAGCTGAAAACTGACGATGAAACATCAAATTTCCTACCTTTGATAGTGCAAAATGGGATTCTCGCCTCTTCTATTTTGGTGGAATATGACAATTTTGCAGATTCATAGTTTTATTACATCATGTGATGCACTATATACTAGGTTTGTTAATACTAATTTTGGTATCAATGGAAAAAGAAGACCATAGTCTCAACTGGTATCAAAATCATACGCATGGGGGGGGCTAACAAAATCTTGGTAAGAGAGGATGGGTAACAAAGTCAGTAATGGCTGACCATTTTGAAATACAAGATGGATTGAAAGAATCACTTTTCACTCTTACCAAATCGGAAACATCTGTATAATGGTGACTAGTTAAATTGAGGGACTGTGGTCAACATAATTAAATTTGTATGAAACTCACCACTAAAATTTCTGCTGATGCAAAATGTACAATAAACATGGTAATTGGTGGCCATTTGAAAAACAAGATGGCTGCCCGTCTAATATTCCTCTTTAATATAGCTGTATTCCTTTCCAGCGAGTTGTAGGTGTTTTAACATGTGAAGTTTGGCCACAAAAACTAGCTTCCTACTATAGACAATCCCAAACTTGAGTTTTATGGATTGAAAATTATACCAAAAGGGCAGGCATTTTGAACCAAGATGGCCGCCATACTGCCACACCCTCGGGAATTTCTCCACATCAAAAACTTTCTTGTTATTTGGTACCTACTTAAGGTATCTAATAGGTGTAAAGCTTTAATCATTGAAATCCCCACGGGATTACACAGTCCCCTTGACTACTCCTCGGGAAATGAGTCCGCCTTTAACAGGCATTTTTGATGGCCTTTTGTATGGTTGGGTTAATTATATTTCATTAAGCTAAAACGTTGCTATTGTTTTTTAGAGCCTGATCCATCTATCATGGAGGGACATTTTTCACATTTTGATACAAATAATGCCTATAAAAAAATAAACCCTCTGAGCCATAATAGCTGGGTTTTGGACTTATATTTGTAGATAGTATCTTGTCAATTTCTGCCAAGTATCAGGCCAAGATGTGAGGAAATGTTACTTATACAATAGAGTACTGCACCTTAAAGTCATTGTCAGTGA
>JAMKCH010008978.1:0-100834 GCA_023653785.1 Ophioderma brevispina
ACCCCCTCAACGGCCAACTGATTGGTGCTCAAACATGCATGAAATGGAATTGTTTTTGTTTCCTTTCTTGAAGGTTCCGGATTTATTGCGGTTGCAGTAGTCTCCCGGTTAGGCCAAAAAAAATAAGAAATGTGAAACTCGCAATGCGAAATGCGGGTGTTTTTTTTTTTGGTTTTTTTTAGAAAAATCTAATGCGAAATGCTTTTTTTCTTTTTTTTAATGCATTTTGGCCCCCCACTTTTTTTCAATTTTTCGGCAAATTTTAATTTTTTTCTGAATTTTTTTACAAAAATTTTTTAAAGTGAGGATAAAACCTAAACAAAAAAAAATTATGCTGGTCAAAAACCAATTTTAAAAATAATGCGCGCGGTCTTTGAGACAAAACTTGTTTTTTCTTGGCTTATAGTGATTTCAGTCACGACTGTTGCCCGTCGCCAATAGAGAATTTGTAAACAGGGGGTGGTAGATATCGGTTTTTGCTGATATTTCTTGGATTATCTTGCTGTCAACTTTTTGAGTCCCCACCACACTGTTAAAAATGTTCCTAATTTTACCAGGACTTTACCTTTTAAATTACGGTAAAACCCACTTATTCAATAATCTTCCCGCTTTATTCCTAACCTAAATAAAAATTACAATTTGGAAGAAGAAAATGTAAAATAAAACAGTGGTTAAAAATAATATTACACATTTTGAAAAAAATAGTAGTATTTATACGCTGACCGTTTATATTTTTCCGTAATTTTACGGTCTTTGTAACTACCTTGTTTTTAATGTAAGAATACAATATGAAATAGTTTTACATATAAAATTGTTAATAACGTCGTCAGTAAAGTCATTTTAAAAATGCAAAATATGTATTTTACCCTTCATTTTTGAAAATAGTTTTAAAAACTCTTTTTCCTCCTTTTGTAGTAATTAGTAATTTTAAAAAGGTAGTACAACACATATATATATGTGAATTTAACATCTGCTATCAGTCAAGTCATGTAGTGTAGGGGATAAGGTTTAGGACTTGTAATCGTAAGGAACCCCCCCCCCCGGGATTCGATATCTATGTAAGGTTCAGTATTAATTTTATTCATATGCTGTTAAGAGTTGGTGACATTAGAATGTGTTCATAAACATATAAAGCAAGTGTATAAATGTTCATCTTTTTCTTGACGTTTTATCTTTGTTTATTGCCTTTTTTTCTCAAAATGTGCCTGAATATAAACCTTTTTACAACCACGTGGACGTAAATAGAACGTTGTATGATGCCATTGCTACAACGTGAAAATTGGTCAGCAGATGTAATAACGTTTTAATACTTAATATTGTTCAACAAGTCAAAACCCAACACACAACGTTGAAGCTGAGATTTTACGCCGTTATTTTACGTCCCTTGCAATGGTTTCGTAATTTTACGCCTCTAGTTATTTTACGTTCTGCATGTAGTGAGTCCCAGCGGCCAGTCAAATGCATGGTTTTTACAAGTTTACTTTTTTAACAGTGAAGGTCATCGTTGATTGTGATCTATTGAAGACGTTCTTTCTCCTTTTTTCAATAAGGGTATCAAATTTAGAATCTGATAGCCATGTTGGTCACACGCTATGTGAACAAACAGTCGGGCAGATCTTATTGTACATTTTTCAAGTTTCCCAATATCTTTGGAATAGGGTCGTAAGAAGGATTTATGTGGGTGGTGCTAGCGGACTTCGAAAAAGTGGACTTTTTTCGAAGAAATGGACTTTTTTGGTAAAGTGGACCTAACACCCTAAATGGCCGCTTTGTGGTGGTAGTTTGTGGGTTTGTGAACATTTGATCACCAAAAAGTGGACTTTTGTCGTCAAAATTCGATAATGTGACCTTTTTATCCAAAAATCAGCAAAAAGTGGGACCTTTTTCCTTGTGGGAATTTGGGGGGTACGAGCCGCACCCCCGCACCCCCCCCCCCCCCTGCGTTACGGGCTGTTGGAATAGTAAGGATCCCATAAGCACTATGACTGTATTCAAGGACGGGTGTTACCAGCAGGGACCTTGACATCTGGTTAAAAAACAACAGAGTCTTTGAGAGACACGACCTGTCTTATTGGCGTCTTATTATCTTATTCTGTGAGATCATGTGCCATTTAATTATGCTTTCCATAGGTGAGATGGTCACATCTTTTAGGCTTGATCACAGAACTTAATTTTGTATGTTGGGAGGATTCTTCTTGTTAGCGATCTTCAAGAATATAACATTTTAAGGCTTAAATGCATCAAGCCACTGTCCTACCAAGTTTTGCAGATGTATTAGATCTATTTGAAGCTGGGAAAGCTCTTTCCAGAGATAGAGCCACAGAGTCATCTGCAAGCACTCTTGATTTACTCTGTAGGTTATCAGGAAGATCATGTATGTAAAGCAGGGAAAGCAACGGCCCCAGTCAGCTACTTGAGGCACCCCGCTAAAAAATTGTTTTCCATGACAGAGCATGTGGAGCCCCCAATTAGAGTTGCTGAATCACTGGAGAAGACGCATCAATGCCGTAATATGGGATTAACACGAAGACGTCGGTGTGGCACTTTGTAAAATACTTTGGAGAAGTCTAATATTTTGCCATTGGGTGGCTTCACCAAGGTCATCAACGGTTGGAATTAAGTTGAGTTTCTGTTGATCGTTTGCGAAAATAACCATATGATCATATGCTAGGATGTCAATGATCAAAATGCTTCATGAACATGTGAGTGATACAATGTCCAATACTTTGCCCAAATTGATGGTGAGCCGATTCCAGGGCGATAGTTTGCAGGCTTTGATTATTTTGTTCCCCTTTTTATAAATCCCGGTCGGTTTGTTCTTCCATTGGGATGGTAATTCGCCTGTGTCTACGGATTTGATTAAAAGAGTCAGTAAAGATCGGTGCCTATCCTCGCGAAAGATTTGAAAGGAGCCCCAAGGTGGTATGTGGTTAGGCCCAGGTGCTTTGCTAGGTTGACGATTTCTAAGCAATTTCAATACTACTTCCTGATCAATGATGAGTCTGAGATATCAAGAATACTGTTTCTCCATATCAGGAACTGTATAAATCCTATTGATAAAAACACTACAAAACTGCCTAATGAGAGCCTCAGCTTATTTTGTATGCTGATTTATTATCATTGAGGTATGCTACAACCAATGTCTCTACGAAGTTTCTTAACATGCGATCAAATGGCTTTTGTGTTATCTTTCATAATCCAGCATCTGGTCAGAAAATACGATCTTCTGGCTCGGCTGAGTTCTGTTTTGACGTCTTTCTGGATAGTCTAGAAGTTTTCCCAGTCTTGGCTTTTTTGTATTTGGCAATGTTGTAAGTACGTGTTCTTGAGGAAAAGTCACACTGCTTCCTTTCAAAATCATGGTAGGTTGAATCTCTATAAATGTAAAAAAACACGGCTGGAGGCGTGTTTCAAGGGAATTTCTGCGTTCATTTGCATTCTTTTTGCCTGCAGTAAGGGTGATTTGGAAAATTGGGTTGCTTGCAAGAATACCCCCAGTCAATGTTTGGCTGGTTAAAATCATGCGTGAAAAACTGAGATGTCGCTTGATCGGATATTTGCTTCTGATTTCATCGGAAGAAAGATTAAAGTGGATTGACTGACTCAAAGTCTTTATTGTTTGGTTATAACATGTTCCGAACAAAGAGATGTCTTATCTCTGCTCAAGTTTGTTCCAGATAATTTCTTTGGTTGATCCACAATATTGCAGTCAAATTCAGGGCATATCAGGATCTTCTCAGTTTTAAGTAAGAAGTAACCACATGGTTGGCTCGTATCTTTATGAAAAATTATATCCAGAAGGAAAATCTCAGAAAGAGAGATATCTGCTGAGAGACAAGTCGCTAACCATGTAATATTCCCAGGTGATGATCTTTGATGAGAGCTTAACACTTGGTCCGTCTATTTAATGCTTTGGAAATTTCATCTCCTATAGTAGCACAAAGTTGAAATGGGTCTTGCTGTAATATTGTGAGTTTCAAATATAATTACTTCCTTATGCTCGTTCAGATTTGGCGTAATAATAATCAATAATTGGAATTCTATTACTAAAACTTAAGTTGAGTGTAGTGAAGTTGTGACGTGGGGGTTATGCATTAATTAATAATTTTAACCAAATTCTGCAGAGATATTCCTTTTGTATTCATAATATTTTAAGGAGCATAGTGAGGTGGTATGAACTGGTAATGGGTGTATTATATAAAAATGCAACCCCAAAATTATTGTGACATTGGATAAATTCAATGTGCACAATTAATTATACAGGATAATAAAATCAGGCCAAACATCTTGGCTGTCCAAAACTTTATAGTGCAAAACATAGGGACATGTTTGACTATATTCTGAAAACAAACTTTGAATTCGTCATTGCCGTATTCGATTATAAATTTGAATATTTGTCAAAGGTAATTCGAGGGGTGAGAAAGCCTTACTCAAAAATACTGCTTTTGAGAAATGTTATGTGTAATATTTTTACTAGCCAAATCTTTCATTACTTCAAAATGTAAACTCTCATAAAGCTCCTATATAGAGTACTGTAAGCAAACATTATATAAACTTAGTAAACAAAGAACAATGTTTAATTATGAACAGCAGAATTAACGAATTTCTTTAATATTTCTTTTAAGTGCTGAGTTCCGTCCTTCTGACGGTAACTGAAACAGGTAATCTGTGAGTTCATCTTCAATTCATGCCTATGATGGACACATTATTTCAATCAGAGTTTAAGCATGTCATCCTTTGAATGTTTTAAAAAGAAATATAAATTAAGTGCGATAGGGAGCTAAAAAGCTATTGCAATTCTGGCAATTGGGCAAGCTATGAAGCCCTCAACTCATTCGTTTGGCCAAATACAGGTACCATCAGAAGGTCGTACCTCAGAGTTAAGGCTTTATGTTAGTAACAAAGTGGCCACCATTGAGATTGTGGTGAAGTGTTATTTTGCTTTAAGGCAATAGGAAGTAGAATTGAGTTAAGGCTTCATGGTTTTCAGAATCTGTAGGTGTGGTACAGTTTTTTGGTACCAAAATCCTCAAAATCACCAAAAAGTGAGTTACGTCCTTCCGTTTGTACCCCTCGAATTGCAACTAACGTCTAAAAATTTGACCAACTTTGGCAAACGGAGAGGAAATTATGTCATTTTTACTTGGGACTATATTTCAAGTCAAAGTATTTTACAAAAGAGATTAAATAAAGGGGGAATCCGCTATAATAAAGTGATCTCGACATAAAATGCAGCATTTGGAGAAAGCAATTCAGATGCCAACAATTTTATTCCACGCTCAATTTACAAGACATAATGTCACTCGCCCTAATTGGGAACAACGGACTGCATTGCCTAATGACTACTTAAACACTAGCCACATCTTAGTTGTGTGACAGACCTTGTAACTGTATTACATTATGAAAAGACAAAACGCCGGGGGGATATCAGTTTTTAAAGGACCAACTGGTAAACCTTTCCAAGTTTCACCCCACGACTTCTTTTTATTAGCAACACGTTTGCTTTTTGCCTTTTGCTAATGAAAGCAACTTTTTCTTTGCTTTTATTATTTATCATCATATCATCACCTTCATCATCATCATCATCGTCGGCGTCCTCGTAACATCACTGAGTCATCTTCATCACTGTCGTCGTCGTCGTCTCATCGTCGTTATCGTTTTCATTCGTCGTTATCTTATCATCATCGTCCTGTTATCAGTTATTGTAAAAGCTTCGGCATGTTATGCCTTGGATTTTTGTAGCCCTGTCTATTGCATAGTTGTTAATCGGACTCTTATTCGGTCTCCAACTTATCTGACAAATGAATAGCAATCTTTTATCAAAAGGGTCTCAGAGCAATTCGCCCACACAATCAGCCAATCAAATTAGCTAGATTTACCATACAACCACTTGATCAATAAAAGTAGCACTTCTTTTAGTATGCGTCGTTATTTTGCATTTTTCGCTTTCACCTTCAAAATAAAAGCAAATCCTTGATCTCTGGGTACCAGTACACAACTAGCTCCAACCTGTAGGGCAACTTCGCCTTCGAGATTCTAACAATGCAATTTTAACACCTTCCAAACTTTTTTTTTAAATAAGTAAGAGTGACAAATACCCCTTTAACCAAGCGTTGTGTTAGATTTCAGAGATTAGATGGTGGAAAAAAGATTTCAATTGTATACCATGACAAATTTAATGCATTGCCGTTATTCATAGCGAGGGCCGTTCCGTATTCGTTTATGCTGTAGGACGTTCACACATGTCGGTTGACGGACTGGGACATATCGTCCTAAATTTGGATTTTATTTGTGATTCTTGTCTAAATTTACCCAGCCAATAACATAACGAAATAGATACTAGCTTTATTTTTGTTTCATTTGTTCTTAGTGTTTGTAAGGTGAATATTTGTACAATTATATATTGAACATTGATCTTCACCCATTTTTTAACAAGGGCGGGAAAATTTCTCAAGAGTTTCCAGCATACTTTGCTTTTACCTCACACTCTTTCATACTTCCATTTCCGTCCGTCGCTTTGTCTGTCTGTGGTCTGTGGTCAATGCTTTCCTTCTGCCATTGTACATATTTACATAATTATATTTCTCTATCGCTCTATCTTTCTATCTTTCACCTCCTTGAATTATCCAACAAAATTTTAGGCGTACCATATTTTGACAAATTTACATTAAAGTGTGTCAAAGCGAACAAGTCAAGGATATCAGACAGCGATAACTACTTAATTCAAACTGACTCAGCTCCATCCGTAGATGGCAACGGGTTAATAGTCACCCGGCCTACTTTTGAATTTGACCGTCTTATGCCGGTTCCCTGATCGGATGGACCGCCGGGGTTGGCCGGGTAATTGAAAACGCCACTGTCTTGCGTATACCATCTGCGATTGTTAATGGTTCGTAACGTCCTTCCGACTTTAGCACTTCGGATCACAACCTCAAGAATTTATGTTCTGAAAGCCTAAAAAGTAATAACAGTTGAGTTGGTTATATTTCAGGGTTATACAAAGTCAAATACTAATCTCTATGTCATTGTTCATTTTATATATGATTAAGCAATAATGTGCTTGGCTTGGAATGGAGCTAAAATGCCAGCTTGCATCCGTTCAACCTGAATTGACGCTGCAGAAGCACAACGACGCGATATCATCAATAACTTTTCGACTTCTTAGAATTCTAAGATCTAGCTTGTCAAATCATGAAAATATTTCAGAACCAGGCTAAACAAATCTGTTTTTGTGCGTTTAACATCGAAACTATGACTTAAAGTGAACGATAGTAATAAGTACTTTGATACAAATGACGACGAATTTGACATTGATTTGACATGTTCGATAATGACCTTATTCATGTTTATCCATACTTTTCAAGTCCCATGGGTGTGCTTTAACGAATGACCTTTTAGCTATGAAGATTTCTTCCCGCGTTAGTGTGAACTGTACAACGTACAAACCATACACCGTTTGCACCCGACTTATGTAAAAAGAGCTGATCTTTTTATAACATGCGTGCTTTTGGCCTAAAGCCCATTATACACGGTCAAATTTTTTTGATTCGACCCAGTTGTCAAACTTTTCCAGATGGTTCTGGTCATTAATCAAATGCAATATTTTGCAAAATACATGGTCCAACTTCTGTTCAGATTTCATTTCCAAAATGTCCAGTGACACCAGGGGTTAACTCGGGGTAGACCATGGAGAGCTGAGGGATATGCCAAAAATATTGATAGTGAGAGATACAAAAATAACATAGTAACATAGTCACTCTGCAATTTGAAGTTAAGCATAAGCTACGTATAGCTGACCAACAGAATATGACTGTGCTCCTTCACACACACATACAGAAGACCACACCTATATTACTATAATACTTGATGATGATAAAGCATATACTTGCCACTTGTTCTAATTTCATGTCCAATCTTCTACAGAACATCCATCCTTTTATTTTTGTTATGATAGTCTGGGTGGGATACATCCCAAAGTATTTCATTAGCTTCATAGAGGTCAGCCAATTTTTGGGTGATTTTGTTTTTGGGAACAGCCATTCACAGTGAGCAAAGCATGCACATGTAGATGGTTTTCCCAAAAAAGAGACTGTCCCTTCTTTGGTATGCAAAATTGTGGATGTGGCCACATGGGTGTACCTGGGAAAGCAATTAACCCACCTAGAAGTTGGATGAAAAATAGAACAAGTCCTATTTCCTTTCGACTCCACTCAAAGTCTCTTGGGTCCATAATTACCTGTTCGACAGTCAATATACACGGTACGATTTTCATTGGAATGTTGCATTCGACTCTTTCAAATTTATAGCCCATCCGATTTTTTGACCGTGTATATTGATGTCGAACAGGTAATTACGGACCCAAGAGACTTTGAGTGGAGTCGAAAGGAAATAGGACTTGTTCTATTTTTCGTCCAACTTCTAGGTGGTTAATTGCTTTCCCAGGTACACCCATGTGGCCATATCCACAATTTTGCATACCAAAGAAAGGACAGTCTCTTTTTAAAAAAAAAAACATCTATACATGTGCATGCTTTGCTCACTGTGAATTTTGGCTAATAAAATTATGACTGTTCCCAAAAACAAAATTAGCCAAAAATTGACTGACTTCTATGAAGCTAATGAAATACTTTGGGATGTATCCCACCCAGACTATCATAACAAAAATAAAAGGATGGATGTTCTGTAGAAATTTGGACATGAAATTGGAACAAGTGGTAAGTAATATGCTTTATCATCAAGTATTATAGTAATATGTGGTCTTCTGTATGTGTGTGTGTGTGAAGGAGCACAGTCATATTATGTTGGTTAGCTATACATAGCCTATGCTTATCTTCAAATTGCAGAGTGACTATGTTACTATGTTATTTTTGTTACTATGTTATTTTTGTATCTCTCACCATCGATATTTTTGGCATATCCCTAGCTTTCTGTGGTCTACCCGGAGTTAACCCCTGACATAGCTGGACATTTCGGAAATGAAATCTGAACAGAAGTTGGACCGTGTATATTGCAAAATATTGCATTTGTTTAATGACCAGAATCATCTGGAAAAGTTTGACAACTGGGTCGAATCAAAAAAATTTGACCGTGTATAATGGGCTTAAGTATGTGTGCCTCCGTTTGCAGATTTGATTTACCATGGAAGAAATTCGTAATTTTGTATTTATGTCCGTTACATCTTAAATTCCTTACGAGGAATGCCCAAAAGGAATGCCCCAAAAGGGAGACATTCCAACAATCAAATTGTATTAATGTGATCTAAAATTTATATTTGTTGTAGGCAAAGCATCTTGCAACTGCTCTAATCACTAGCACCAGGGAACTTCCCAGTCTCCAAGTCTCCAGAGGAACCAGAGGCAAAATCCTCCTTAGGAAGGGGTCATTATTTACGCCAGGGAGGAATGGAGGATTTGAGGGGGGGAACCCGAAAAATTTTTGTCAGAGAGAGGGGGAACGTGAAATTTTTCATCAACGAGAGAGAGGGGAACATGAACTTTTAAATGGGGAAATCAGCATGATCAAGGGGTGAGTGTGAAATTTTTGAACGGAAGCGAGGGGGGAACGCGAAAATTTTTGTCTGAAAGAGAGGATTTTCAAAGAATATTCATATTTTCTCCCTGCTTTTGTTTTAAGTGTCCGCCTGATCGCAGCCATTTCACCCCGACCGCCACAGTACTAACTTTAGTCGCCGTTGATATATTTGATATAAAATTATAAAGTAAGAATCAAACTATTTGTTGTTTAGGACACGCTGGTTTTATACTGTTTTGACGTTTCATGACCTTTGATTCCAATGTTGTCCTGCCGAATTGAGTTAAGATGTGTTTGCAATAATCGAAGTACCGAGAACATGGTATGTCTTTATGTGTGTCTGTGCCTTTAATCCACTGTTCCGTCAAAATGAAACTACCCATTAACTTGGTAGGATGTTAGACCGTTATTACTTTGATTATAGTTATACCTTTCTTTGATTGTGAAAAATCTGATCCTTTGTGCAATGCAATGGTCTCAGTTTGTGTAGAAGCAGCCTTTGATTTTACAGATTTTTACCTCCTAGACATAATTACCTGAAAGTATGATTTCATGTACTTGCTCATTTACTTATTTACTGATTGACTGCCAGGCTGACCAACTGATAGACTTATTAATTTGTTAAATTATATTTGTCAATTATCTGCATAATTCACCTGATGGTTAATTCTGCCCTAAATGCTCAAACCTTACATGACTGTCTGGCTATGGGCCAGCATGTATTTAAGGGGAGGCAGTGAAGGTGAAACCCGTTTTTTGAATTGTAGCACTTACATTAACTTTTGTTTGACTTGAAGCTACTTTAGGATGGGAATTTACAAAAAATACATTAAATTGCATGTTAACGTGTCCGTTGCTATGGCAACGACGGCCATCTTGGATTTTATGATGACAAAACTCGTGCAGATATTTCTCGGCCACCTTAAAAGCTATTTTTACAAAACCAACTCTGATAGATAAAAGATGGCCCCAATTACAACCCCACTGAGGCTTTTTCTCAATTTCCTTTGGAAAGTGAGTCAAATGAGGTCAAAGGTTACCAATTTTGGCCAAAAATATGCGTTTTCAAACGCAATTGCTCATTGGATCGTTAAAAGTATCAAAATATGGATTTTCCTTCTGTAAGGTTATAATATAGGTCTTCATCAGTCACTGTGCCAATTTGCTAGTTGATAGCATGCACCATTGCTGAGAAATTTCCGCATGTAATTTGCACATAGTGCAAAACGCCATTTTGAGAAACACACATTTTAATGTATAAAAACACTAATTATGCAAATTTTAAGCAAAAACATGTAAATGAGATGACCAAACCTGCTTTTCTTGCCCAAAATAAGTTTTACCTGTTGAAAATAACATACATTGCAACAAACCCCTGTAAAATACCAATTTGATGGCATTTTCAACTAATTTCTTAATTATCGCTCCTCAAAAACAATAAAATACATAAGAAATTTAACACACACATTTCAATAGGAGAAATTATAATTTTTGGTTGAATTTCTCGAAAATCCATTTCAGTGAAACAGGATGTAACTTTTGAAGGGAATTTCCTATTGAAGTCAAATAAAAAGCAAATGAAAACTGAAGTTGTATAGAATTTCAAATTGCAACAATCCTAAAGTGATAAAAAACACCCAATTTTCAAATTCACCTTCACTGCCTCCCCTTTATGCCATTTGTCAGTAAGGTACTGAAGGGGAAAGGCCAATTCTATGAGAAAAGTTGCCAAAATACGACGCAATACGACAAATGGGAAAAGTTGATGATGTATCATCCCCGGACATTTTGCACTCATACACGTTAAAAAGGTATAACAGAAGTTTATACTAATAATGGATGTCATGTAACAGTCCATGTTTTGTGTTGGTCATGTTGAACATAACATCATCATATCAAAGACTAACTTCACAGCTGCCTGTGCAGTCATTATCCATGGTAGATTTAAAGAAGAAAATGTATCAAGATAAGTTATGAGATAGAGTGATATAAGAACAGACCAAGGGTTGTTGTTAAAGGGATATTAAGCGATTTGGTGGGAAGGGCGCCCTCAATATTTTGATAATGGCGGATTTTTGCATGTACACAGACAATCACCAAATTCAAGTAACGTAACGAATGCCCAAACGAATAAGGCATTGAACTTTTCGTTATGAAACTAGGACCATAATTGTATAAAATGTCCGGTTCCGGACAATTAACACAGTGACTTATGGGAACTGAAGTCATGTACAAAACATACCCATAAAATCAAACGGTGTTTAGGTCCATTCATACTTTTGCACTGCAATGCAGTTTGAAAATGGATGCAAACCATCTCTGACTCAACGCAGCAGTAACACAGTTCAATTTGCATTGGTTTTCATCCATTTTCATTGCACTGCACTGCATTGTAGAAGTTTAGAATTAAATGGAATTTTCAACATGGGCTTATTATGTTGTCCTCCGTACAACAAGGAGCGAAACAGAATGGCTGAGAGGTATTACCCTTAGATCTCCAAATGTCCCTTTAATTTGGTTTACACTATTGAATTAGCTTGAAATACATGTCAACTACAACACCATGGTTTTCAGTATTTTTGACAATTCGTGTTTCACCCATACGTGAAACACGAATAACACTATCATGTGTTCGTATTAATTGTAAAACAATGTCAGCCGAACTATCGGAGTATGATACATTTTGAAACAATAATCACATACGTGGGATACTATAGTGGCAAGTTAATTGTTATTGTCGCAAGGTGAAGAATTTTAATAGCAATATCCTCTGACTTCCCTCAAGTTTTCAGCATTCTGTTGACCATATCTTCCTCCTTCACTTGATGCAATGTCAGAGAACGTCAACCCCTCTTTAAACTCTTAAGTCATCTGCCAATCACCTCTACCATTGACATCCATCGCGGAAGTTGTCGTGCTTCCTGCTCCCTCCCCTTATGTCACAATATCTTACGGATCTTATGCCTGCAAGTAACTCCTGGGACAACTACTGCCAATGAAATCCGGCAAGATTTTGGCAGGAACTCTCCAGCGAATGTCTCCCATGAATCTCTTCCCCGGTGATTATTGATTCAGGCACGCGAGATTGTTGTCTCGTGAATTGAAGGAACAACTATGGTGTATGTGTGTCCGAAATATGTGAGAAAGCAAACCAGAAGCAGAAACAAGTAGAGAGTGCGGACGCGCAGATTGATTTGATTTCAGTTTTGTCATGATTCTGCTTGTTCAACACGCCATGCGGGCGGAATGTTTTCCCTGAGTGAAGATACTGTGACGAACAGGCGAATGTGTTAAGGTGTTGATGATCGGATAATGTCAAATCGTCTCGTGATGCACCTTCCAAGAGTGACATAAGTGTGTCTCTTAGTTTCTTTCTTTCGATCTTCGAATATTTTCTATGACTTAAGATGACGTTTTTGTGGTTATTAAGTAATAAGTTTTGAGATACAAATGCGTTTTTATGATTATATTTATACAATAGTTTGATTACAATATCTGAAGCAAACGTTATTATCACTGCTCTTTTCCTTGGCCGATTCGTGTATTAAAACCATAACATTGGATCTCTGTTTGTTTGAAAATATCATATCCATTGCTGTGATATGATTCCATTCTGAAGCATTCCACTTTGTTCCCGGGTTTATTTTGGTAATTTTTATTTTCCATAGAATATTCCTGATGCAGCACTTAAGTGACCAAGGGGTTTCACTCCCGTTAGTACCCAAGGGGGGAGGGGGTCCATCCATGGGACCCCACAATAAGGAAACCACTTTCCCGAAAGAATTTATACCACATGTAAAGGGTCATAAGACAACACTAAATCAGCAATAAAAATGAAATTCATTATTTGGGCTGCAAATTAGGGGCAAAACATTGTTTTCAAAACACGCGAAAATTGGGCAAAAAGACGGAAAATTCCAATAAGCCTAACACTTACATCAAACTTTTTGAAAACTTATTTTGTGTTGGTCATGTTGAACATAACATCATCATATCAAAGACTAACTTCACAGCTGCCTGTGCAGTCATTATCCATGGTAGATTTAAAGAAGAAAATGTATCAAGATAAGTTATGAGATAGAGTGATATAAGAACAGACCAAGGGTTGTTGTTAAAGGGATATTAAGCGATTTGGTGGGAAGGGCGCCCTCAATATTTTGATAATGGCGGATTTTTGCATGTACACAGACAATCACCAAATTCAAGTAACGTAACGAATGCCCAAACGAATAAGGCATTGAACTTTTCGTTATGAAACTAGGACCATAATTGTATAAAATGTCCGGTTCCGGACAATTAACACAGTGACTTATGGGAACTGAAGTCATGTACAAAACATACCCATAAAATCAAACGGTGTTTAGGTCCATTCATACTTTTGCACTGCAATGCAGTTTGAAAATGGATGCAAACCATCTCTGACTCAACGCAGCAGTAACACAGTTCAATTTGCATTGGTTTTCATCCATTTTCATTGCACTGCACTGCATTGTAGAAGTTTAGAATTAAATGGAATTTTCAACATGGGCTTATTATGTTGTCCTCCGTACAACAAGGAGCGAAACAGAATGGCTGAGAGGTATTACCCTTAGATCTCCAAATGTCCCTTTAATTTGGTTTACACTATTGAATTAGCTTGAAATACATGTCAACTACAACACCATGGTTTTCAGTATTTTTGACAATTCGTGTTTCACCCATACGTGAAACACGAATAACACTATCATGTGTTCGTATTAATTGTAAAACAATGTCAGCCGAACTATCGGAGTATGATACATTTTGAAACAATAATCACATACGTGGGATACTATAGTGGCAAGTTAATTGTTATTGTCGCAAGGTGAAGAATTTTAATAGCAATATCCTCTGACTTCCCTCAAGTTTTCAGCATTCTGTTGACCATATCTTCCTCCTTCACTTGATGCAATGTCAGAGAACGTCAACCCCTCTTTAAACTCTTAAGTCATCTGCCAATCACCTCTACCATTGACATCCATCGCGGAAGTTGTCGTGCTTCCTGCTCCCTCCCCTTATGTCACAATATCTTACGGATCTTATGCCTGCAAGTAACTCCTGGGACAACTACTGCCAATGAAATCCGGCAAGATTTTGGCAGGAACTCTCCAGCGAATGTCTCCCATGAATCTCTTCCCCGGTGATTATTGATTCAGGCACGCGAGATTGTTGTCTCGTGAATTGAAGGAACAACTATGGTGTATGTGTGTCCGAAATATGTGAGAAAGCAAACCAGAAGCAGAAACAAGTAGAGAGTGCGGACGCGCAGATTGATTTGATTTCAGTTTTGTCATGATTCTGCTTGTTCAACACGCCATGCGGGCGGAATGTTTTCCCTGAGTGAAGATACTGTGACGAACAGGCGAATGTGTTAAGGTGTTGATGATCGGATAATGTCAAATCGTCTCGTGATGCACCTTCCAAGAGTGACATAAGTGTGTCTCTTAGTTTCTTTCTTTCGATCTTCGAATATTTTCTATGACTTAAGATGACGTTTTTGTGGTTATTAAGTAATAAGTTTTGAGATACAAATGCGTTTTTATGATTATATTTATACAATAGTTTGATTACAATATCTGAAGCAAACGTTATTATCACTGCTCTTTTCCTTGGCCGATTCGTGTATTAAAACCATAACATTGGATCTCTGTTTGTTTGAAAATATCATATCCATTGCTGTGATATGATTCCATTCTGAAGCATTCCACTTTGTTCCCGGGTTTATTTTGGTAATTTTTATTTTCCATAGAATATTCCTGATGCAGCACTTAAGTGACCAAGGGGTTTCACTCCCGTTAGTACCCAAGGGGGGAGGGGGTCCATCCATGGGACCCCACAATAAGGAAACCACTTTCCCGAAAGAATTTATACCACATGTAAAGGGTCATAAGACAACACTAAATCAGCAATAAAAATGAAATTCATTATTTGGGCTGCAAATTAGGGGCAAAACATTGTTTTCAAAACACGCGAAAATTGGGCAAAAAGACGGAAAATTCCAATAAGCCTAACACTTACATCAAACTTTTTGAAAACTTATTTTGTGTTGATAGCTACTCTAGAAGAACTAAATTACATATATTACACAAAACAACCCCCCCCCCCTTTTGGGCACTTAAGTGTTAATGCTCTTTAGCAGTTTTGGAATCGATCAATTGTGACCAATCGATTTACTTGTGCAAACCCAATAAATCGATTATAGGGTTTACTTTACTGA
Organism: Ophioderma brevispina; assembly: GCA_023653785.1. Lineage (NCBI taxonomy): Eukaryota > Metazoa > Echinodermata > Ophiuroidea > Amphilepidida > Ophiodermatidae > Ophioderma > Ophioderma brevispina. Next base: position 15,767 of record JAMKCH010008978.1, read on the forward strand.
TCTGTATATCAGCTATTGAATAACAGAATACCGCTCTCCTCAATAGTTCACCTGGAATTGGGTACAGAAAGTCACAACTGTACAATGTATATCGTAGCCAGTTTCGAATAAGAGTAAGGTGAAAAACCTGACTGTTCCCAATCCGCCCAGCCTCAAAGCGGGTCATCAGTGTTAGGAGCGTCCGTATCTTGGATGCACGCGGTCCCGGAACAGCTTACTCAGCTGAATAAATTCCTGAAATCCAGCACAAGCCATTACCAATGACTTGAAGATGCGCAAAGAAGAAGAAACGGGTAGTCAAACATAAAGACTGAGAAAGGACAAGACATGGTAGTGTTATTGACTTAGTGCCAGTGCACTCAAATATGAGAGAAAAACAACCCTAATTGCTTCCCTTATTTCGTTTATTTTTGAATATTAAAGAAAGGCATTAAGCTCTACAAAGTACAAAATACAATGGCAAAAAACATGAAAAAGTATTAACTACTAGATACTTCTAGCCACACCAACCACAATGAAACAACTTTTGGACATGTTGTTGTAACTTCGCTAATTGGATGTGCAACTACAAGATCGTTGTTATCGATTAAGATATCATGTCGCATTATTTTTAAACGCTCCATCACAAACAAAGGCATCAAAAAGACCAGTATGAAATAAGGTGTTGATATGGTGGTTAGTGCGTATTAATAGCGTATCTTTTGAGGAAACAATGTTATTTTACACAATTATCAGCTATTTAAGGCTTGATGTTGAACGCTTGGTCGTTTTGATCACTGTTCGCTCATCAAGAATACCCTAAAATAATGAATGAATATGAAACTACAGTGAGTCCAACGTATTTCTCTCACGGAGAACAATAAACTGAAATGTCTGTCAAGAGTATACCAGACCATCGTCAAAACCCTCTCTCGTTGACATTTCATCCGATGGGGTATACGATTGAGTTGGATATCAGCGGTGCTCGAAGATTTTACTTATATTACCCAGACGGGGGGGGGCGTCCTCGCGCTGTTAATGTGTTAATTTTCAGCTTCCCTGCGGACATATTCCTTGCTCATCCATTGCAAAAATGCTGGTTCATCTCTCGCGACTTTGTAATTTCATGTCGTTCACTGTATTCTTTGCTATTTGAGCTCTTTGCTTTTAAAAATTTACTAAAGTTCAGATATTTCATCCTTTTCTTGCGTTTTTCCCATTTTATAGAGGACCATTTCTTAAAACATAAGTAAGGCTCATGAATTTACATAATGTCTTGACACTTTGCAATATGTACTAAGCCCATTTACAGTAAACATTGGAGTAGGGCCACTTAGGAACATACAAGCATCCAGTGAAGAAAAACATAATACCGATTGACCTGTCCATATCGTCATGAAACAAAAGGTAGAAGTCAATCGCTACAACCATCAATTTGACACATGGTAGTGGGTAGTATTAAAATGCAAGAGAAAATAAGATATCCTTTCTACTATACAAATGGGACATTATAGCTATTATAATCCTCCATCGACGTCAGTTGTAATAAGACAATAGCACGATCGGGTTTTTGTTTTTTGTTGCAGTTTTGATTACCAGGATACTTATTGGTCTGTTCCGCTTTTTGATAGAGTATTGCAAATCGATTGACAAAGAGTCATTTGACGATGTTTAATCTGAGGAGGTATATGCAATTATCCTTTCTTTCAGATTTAGCCACCAACGAAATTGGAAGCGTTCTGAAGTCTGAAGTAAAACTAACGAAAAATTCCTTTATAGTGTGGGGTGGTGGTTTACCGTAGGATTTCCTGCTAAAAGTGATTTTTGCGGTTTGGGTTTCAATAGGACCTAAACTGCAGAAAAATGAATGGGCGTGCAAATTTTCCTACTGTGCCCCCTTCTTCAAGGGGAAAAATGTTAGTACAGGGGAAAAAATTTAAAATCGAGTCAAATGGTGTTTAATGTACACTAACGAGTTCGTCTCGTCATAGGATTAGAAAAAAGTATAATTGCTAGGTTTCCAACCTTTATGAATAAAAGCGGTTATAGTCCCATAATGTTCAAGGTCATCTGGGGGTAATGCTTCCGATTGTTGTGTGATTTTGAAAGGTGTCAAATGATTCCTTGTGTCATACGTGAAACAGAAAATGCATTTTAATTGATCTTTTGATATCACCATTGTTGGACATCCAGGGAAAGTTCTGGTGACCCCCATAGAACATGTAGACCATGCGACATTTTGCTATGATTAGCTTCCAAATGTCACACACGGTAAAATATACATTTTGGATCCTGTGAGACACTACAAACAACTTCTCACCAGTTCAACAAAAATTGAGCATTGGTAGGTAAATTTACCCCAGGATGAACTCGAACCATTATGGGGATGTATAGGCTGATAGACTAAGGTCGGGGAACCTAGCAAATATATACTTTTTTCTAATCCTTATAAGGAGACGAACATGTTAAGATACATTAAAAAACAATTTGACTCGATTTTAAATTTCCCTGTTGTAGTAAATTTCCCCCCTTGAGGAAGGGGGGAGCAGTCCGAAAATTTGGCAACCCATACATTTTCTGTGGCCTGTCTGCGTCCCTATTGAATGAAAAACAGTAAGAAATAAACTTTAGCACCAAAACCACGGGAAACTGTTCATTGGACTACCGACCACACTATACAGTGTATATTAAACATTGTTTAATTAGGTTGTTTAATATTTGGGTTCGTGGTAATGGCCTCAAAAGAGAATCCGGGTTTTTGGCAGATGAGGAGGATGTTGGAAAGTAGTATTTCATATTTCGCTGGATAAACATCGGTGGCTGATTTTTTCGTTGAGGTAAATCGCTCGAATCGCCGATTGAATGTGTTTTCAATCAAACCAATACTGTGTGTTAAATAAATAGCTTTCTAATTATCTCTGTTGTGCCCCTTCTTAACACAATGTATTAATCAGAATGTTATAACTTTGATTTACACTTACGGCCTATTAGTAGCGCTGAGACATAAGCTCCAATTACAACTTGTCAGGCGGGAGGGAGTTAGTTTTCTTGAGATTACAAGTATCTTGGCGGACATTTTGATGATACACGCTATGGGAAATGAACTTTCTCACAGGGTATTCTGTGGTATTGAACTTCTTTATCTCTTAGACTATGATCCTCCCGAATTGATGTTCGTTAGCTTTCTTTATTAACATTCATTACCGAAGAAAAACAATAGAGAGCGGTGGAGAGCGGAAAACTCACATTGGTCATTGCAGGGTACTCGGTCCTCATCTTAACATGTTTAATTCATTTGTAGACTTTTTGTGTTCCATCTATTTTGTTTGTAAAAAATTAGGCATATGAGAACATGCCGAGAACAAATTACAATGGGAAGACAGAATGCGTGATTAATGCATATTCAGGGTCTTAAGGTTGGTCTGGCGGTTGTAGAGACATGCCTTGGGAGTCTGGAAGTACGAACGAATTTCGCCCGCAAATTGGGACCCATAGCTATGCCAGAAATACAGATTATCTCTCGAACCTTACGGCCCTATGTTAACGAAACTGGTGGATAGGGAGGAGGTATAGGTATCTTTGTGTGAGCAAGATTTTTAAGGTTCATCGGTAGTCCGTGGGGGTTATCAAGTCAAATCACAAGAATTAATTGTATGATCATGAAAGTTAGTGGGTTTTGTCAAACATTTGATGCCAAAAATGTGAAGCTCAACTCAATGTCCCTTCCAGCTGATCTTTACTGATTGGTGAGTCATGAAAATCTTTGGGTTTGTATCAACATTTGATGCCCATTTTTTTCCAAAATCGATCATTCAGGTCATAAGGGGTCAATCAAGGCCATCAAGATTAAACACTAAAAATGGTTGTATGTCATGAACTTTTGTGGGTGTTGTTGTTGTGTCAACTTTGCTACCGAAAATTGAGGATGTCAATGGTCATTCAGGGTCACAGGGGTCAATCAAATCACACTATTAATACTGTATGGCTATGAATTGCTGGTTCGAAACATTTGATGCAAATGATTTGAAGTTCTTCAGTCATCCTGGTCATTTTAAGGTCAAGCACTAGAAGTGTGTATGGTCTTAAAACTGGATGGTGTTTAGTCAACATTAGATTGCAACATTTTGAAGGTAAGTACAAGGTCATCAGGGTCATGCAAGGTTCAAATCACTAGGAATTGGTTGTATGGTATATCAGCCGGCCATTTAAATCCACTTTATCGACAGAGATTGCAGGGTTCTTAAAAAAACGGTTTTAATGTTGTTATAAACCGTTACCAATTATTAAATTTTTAAAAAATAAGTTTATTGAAAACCTTAATATTTACGTGATCAACCCAGTTTATCAATCAGGTTAGAAATTTCGATTTTGTATTTAAAATTTAAAACTTAAAATGTACTAAAAAATGAGTGATAAACTGGATATAACATGATAAGAAAAATAGAAAACCCTGTTCTACTGTTACGGGCCCGACCAACCGGATCGGACAGGGGCTTAAAAACAAATAGATGGGCCACTTGGGGTTGTGAGGGTTTATTGCCATTTGGTCTTATCCCTTGTGGTTCTAACATGTCTAATGCCATTTGGTCTAACTTCAATTCGTCTAAACCCATTGTCTAATACAATTTGTCTAAGAAACCATTTATAATTACAATTTATTAACAAACCAGACTGTCTTAATATCCATTTGGTTTAATGCCCTCTAGTCTAATGCCCATTTTGTATACTACAATTTGGGCTAATATCCATTTGGTCTCAACTCCTTGGTCTGTGATAGACACTGCAAGGCCATTAAAGTCATCTGCGGGGGGAATGGCCATTTGGTCTAATATCCAAGTTGGTCTGATATCCACTTGTCTAATTTCCACTAGTCAATTACTGGTCTAATAATACCCATTGGCTAATATCCATGTGGATGTTAAACCCATGAAATGAATCAGTAAACATTGATTCAATATTAGACCAAATGGAGTTTACAGATGGGCATTTACACCAAATGGGATTAGACCAAATGAGCATTAGACCAATGGATATTAGACCAATATGAGCATTAGAAGCAAATGGTATTAGACAAATGAATATTTAGACTAGCGGAATATGAGACGAAATGAATATTCGATATACATGGTATTAGACCAGAGGAACATTTAGACAAATGGATATTAGACAAATGGCATATCAGATCAGAGGATATTAGGACCAGATGGTTTAGACCAAATGTAATTTAGACCAGATGGGTATTAAGACCAATTGGCATAGACCAATTCGGTTATATAGACGATATGGATATTAGAGATATGAGGTTTAGACCAGATGAATAAGAGACTACGTGGCTATTAGACTACATGTAAATGGTAGTAGCCTTAACTGGTTATAGACTACTAGTAAAAAAGGTAGTTAGACCAATTGAGTTAGACAAAATGACTATTAGACCAATTGCGATTAGGACAAATGGCAAGTCACCGTTGCATGTGAACACGAGTTTCTCACGACTGACCACGACTTAACTTACCTTACCAAGGTTAAAATATCAGGTTTGACCAAGGCTTCCACGACAATACAATACATAACCAATTCTAGCATCCAATACCATAAAATTCTAGAATGCAGTACATAAACTTTTAGCACTTAGTAGTCATTAAAATAATCAGCTCCAGAGTACAATAAAAAATTAGAATTTATACAGCACCAAAAATATAGTACCCAGTGTTCTGTTGGACTTGTGGAGGCCTTAACGGTAAAAAGACTTCCAAGGTCACGATTGGTGTCTAGGTTGACCAATTATTAATTGTGCTGGCGAGTAGAAAATACAGACTTATCAATAGTCTCCTTTGGCATGTTAAATGTAACTTCAGAATTTCTTTTTTTATTTTTCAAGGTATATACAGCGTCTATGCGAGAGGGTCACACCCGGCCATCTGTTCTATTGTGTTCTCAATTTTTTTGGTGTTTCACGCGTAATTTCGTATTCAGCACTGTACCCAATAACCTCGTCCTACCAAGTACGGTTTTACTCAGTCTACGGGTTAAAAACAACGTGCTAATGGGTCTGACGCTGTCATGGGGACTCTTCAGATTCCTTACAACGGCTTAAACTTTATCACTCTCTCACATTGTAGGTAACATTTACCGGCTACTTATTACACCTTGTTAGCTAGTTACTGACAGTATTCTACTGTTAAAACAGAGTACATGATATGCAATACTTAATTGACTGAGTTTTTACCATGGAGCGAATATTTGCATCACCAAACAATTGCCACCACGCTTCGACTTACTGTATTTCATTAATGCCCGCTAATTTGCATTCGCTGGAGTCAATTCGAAAATCGTCAAACTTGAGAAGGGAAAGATTAGTTGAAACGTAAAGTTGAAAATGGTTTGATCCAGTGGAGGTGCGAAATCCGGTAACTTTGTAGCCTTTTGTCCCCATTGAGGATGTGATTTCATTGCCAAGTAGCAAGGGATACTAAGACTTTAAAGCTAATTTTGTTTCAAAGAACGATGATCAAAACAATTGTTATGGTATCATCATAGTATATTCAATCCTTCAAGGTCGTGTATTGTGAGAGAGACAGCTCTATTGTACAGGTTGACAAGTAGCTTCCGGGCGATAAACTTGACCAGAGAATTTACACTAATCTTAAGTGTACCACCCAAAACATGGCTAATCGAACAAATGGCTCGTCTCGGTAAAACTGACAGAATGAACATGTGACCAAGAGATAAAAGTATTAGTTTAACAATATAGGTTTGGATTACATAGTACTATCACATCCTAGAATTGAAGTACGGTGTGGAACAATGGCTTTGAATCTCGTTATTATGGTGTTAAATTTCTACAAATTTGGAGCTAAAAGAAATTTAAATCATAGTCAGAACTGATTCCAAAAGGATTTGCATTGAAGAGGTGCGGCAAGTCTGCCTAAGACCATTTTGATTATTTTTTAAACTACTGCAAAAAAAAAAGGACAAGAAGGTCATCTGAGGTGAGATTTTTGGCAAGGATATGTTATATATTTAACATTAACAAACTGGGGAGGAGAGAATGATTCCTGATCGATGGTGTGTGTGATCCAATTTATTGATTTTGGATTTTGGGCATTCTGCACACACACATTTAAGCACTTAGAATTTGTACAGGGTTTGTTTGGTAAATTACAAATAAAAATTGGCAAAAACAAGCTCAAATTAAGAGAAAATTTAATAAAATGTATAGATTTTCCCTTAGTAAAATTTCAATGAAAAAATATACTGAGGTTGTAAGCACTTTTAGAATAAAATGTGGGCAGATGTTTGTGGCTGTTATAATGCAGAATTTGTACTGTATGTGGACATAAACACTTCTTGCATGTCCTTTCATTACTTTCTTAAAATTTTAAAAATTTGTATTCAATACACCCAATAAAATAAACTTTACGGAGAATTGCTGAATAAACATGAATCTACTATTTAGTTACCATCTATCATCATCACAAAAAGAAATGTACAATATTGTCGTTGAGGTCGCTGTTATTTTTATGATTTTTTGTGTCAAAATGTAAACTAAAAATACGTTGCAAACTTCAATAGAACTTAGTTATATACCATAATAATTGTTACCCACAGGTATCTAAAATATGCATAACGTAATATCCTCAAAATTGCAGGTAGGCACATCATAGAGTTAAATTACTATAATACTCAATGGCACCTCTTGCCCGCACGTTTCACTTGTGAAAATAAGTGAAGTAATAAAACCGCCTATAGACTACATTAGAATGAGAGGACAAGTCAAGTTAACGAGACTACGAGAATAATTGTATGATTGTCTTGGACCTACAAATAGACACATAAGACTGAAATTAGACACACAAGAAATGACAGGACAGACAGACAACAGACAGATAGATAGATAGATGATAGATAGCGCGAATTGAAATGGCAGGTCTTTACTAATTGATAAAGTAGGAAGCAATATGTAAACAATAGATTTAGCAAAATGAAATACTCCTTAAAACTAAATGGCCATATAATTAATATATTAGTTGTATTATACATGGATTCTTCTAGCCTATTAGCATATCATATCTCTCATAATTTTGAGAGGTAGCTGCACGTTTCACCCTCAAAAGGCTGTGATGAAGTTGTGAGAACGTCATCAGGAAAAGAACAAAAGTGTGATAAAAGTGTTAGTTTGACGTTTTGCTTTCAGCCTGAGCAAAGCTTAGACATCATAATATGATTGGTCTAGCAAGGTTTTTAGTTGCGAAATACTAGGTGTTTTAAATTTAGTTAGACTGAGTTTCCTTAAAGATAAAGCACATTTGCTATGAAATCCGTATGCAAGTACATGCTTATTTGTGTGTATCGTGTCTCCCGTGGACGTGATTTCTGTGTGTCCTTTTTTAACTGCGCGTTAATAACTGATATTTTTTCACTAAGCAACCCGGAAATTTGTTTGGCTAACTCAGAGATTCGAAACAAAACCTACCTGAGATTTTAGTACACGTAGAAATCTTTGTTTTTCTCATCTCATCTGCACGATATTTTGACTGACTTTTGCCATGATTGAACCAGAAAATAGTTGTACAGTACTCTATATATATGGGTTATTGTAATACTAACCAATTATACACTCAATTAAAATGGTATTAAATTCAAATTAAATTTTGGAATTAAAGGAATTGGTTGGTGGCCTTTTTAGACAGGGCGGGTGGGGTACCTTTAGCCCTCCCTCATGCGATACCCTAAATAAGATTTGACGGCAGAACAGGCTCGCTACTGACCATGTAATAGATTAGTACTGTCGAGAAGAAAGTCCATTCTCCACCGTGTTCTCTCAAACAATGCATTTGGCACCACCTATGTATGTCTGGATAGGGATTTTACTTGCAAATATACGAAAGAAATTTGTATACAAGAGCTCCGGTTGGTTATTTAGGTCAAAATGGCCCTTTGCTGTTGCATGATATTTGGGCCATTACATATTTTTATACAGTAGTTGATTCGAAAACTATCACATCATGGAAGAAAATTCCACTCAGTATAGGAGCGATAGATCTAGAAGGAAGTGCGCGTGAAGTAACTGGCAGCCAACCGAGAATGGCTGGAAATCACAATAGTTATCCCGCGTTCGAAACCGTTAGGTTAGTTTGATTGTCTTTTTTTATCCAATCGTTGGCATCACTGGTTGTACTGCAATGAAGCAGTAATGTCAGTAAAACTGTAGTTATTAAATAAGGGAAATTTATGATTTTAAAATGATGAGTAACATTTTTGTCACATATTAAAGTGGAACCATGGGCAACCAGTAAACTCGTGGATTTAATTTCGACTAAAAAGGGGGACCATTGTTAAAAGTGTAATTTCTATGCTTGATATAAATAACCTATTATACGTGATAGGTGGTGTACTAGAATCGTGAAAAGTGCAAATATTTAAGAACAGCGGTTCCACATTCGAAGTGCACTGAAGTACCCGCCTCACTCTTACTCTTCAGTTATTTTTATAATAACTTGACGGCCGGCGGCCATTTTTTCCACGGAGTGATTATCCGATCAAATGTAATTTAGAGGAAATCATAAATATAAGGAATCAACTGTCCGATATCTTGATGATCTACATTCCTGGTAAGCTTCAGATGTTTACGAAAGTGCTGTGCTAATCGGCTTTGCTAATTACATTTGCAGCCGTACCACTCAGCAGCGTGTACTGCATTTTCAGGGCATAGGGTGAATAGAATGTAAGGACATTGATTCTGCAACTTGCAGGAAAGTGTATGTCTAATTATCTATGTGAAATTTTTATAATTAGATTACAACTTCAAATCATCTCACATTGGATTTAATTACTTTATACTGTTCGCTTAAATTTTGGGTTAAGTGCGGAAAACATTTGAATGTCAAATTGCGATTCCACGGTGCTCTTCGTAACCTGGAAAATGATCATAAGAACCTCTATGTATGGGCGGCCCTGCCAAACTTTGGTAGGTAAATGTGGTCGTGAGACGACCATGCCTCAGTGCAGTGGCGTAAAATTGCAGTTTGCATGTTTGATGTTGATGACAATATAAATGAAACAGGTTTTGCTGACAAAATATGTAATGTACATTCGCGCGCAGAAGCGTGCTGGAAATTTTTGCCATTTAGAACCTAAAAATCGTTAGATGTAATTCAAACCAGAACAAAATCAGCGCGAAGCGAACGGAAATTAACTATTTTTAAAACTAATACGCTAAAATCTGAGTTATTTTGGTCAAAAAAACACGTGAACGGGCGTCACATGGGGGGGTGGGGGGGTTGATAGTATTAGAACCATCCCATCATCAAAAATTTGTGGAGATATATACCCCCCCCCCCCCCGGATTTACGCTATGACCTGCTCCCCTGCACCCTTGCTTAGAGGGTTTGGTTCGAATTGCTATATGTTGCAGCATTTTAACAACAAAACAACGGGTGGGAAAAGTAAAACATGTATCTTAGAAAAATTGTTACCAGGAAAATAAGAAGATATTTTGGGGATGGACCCAAGTGTGGTACCGGCCACATTAAATTAAATTACTATGCGTTCTATTTTTTTTCGGTTTATCAAATAATATTAAAATAGAGATAAAACTGAGCACAAACACGGGATAGCGATTTCACCCAGGACCATCTCCGTGGCTATTTACATCAAAGTTCTTGCATTATGGTTTGTGCAAAAGATTGTTCTAATGTTGTAGATATTGGCGTGGTGGTAAGGAGAAGAAAAGAAACATTTATACTAGCAAACGCGTATCGAATGGTTGGGCAACACGACCGTAAAGCGGTATAAGCCTTCTCTAACCCAAGCAGTAAGCACCGGGGATGAGAAGGCGTTGAGGTCGTGCCCACATGTGGACTTTCCATTCGCGGCTGATTTACCCTGACACTAACCTCACCAAAAGATTGCAATTTTATCACAAAATCAGCAAAACAAGTTAGTTTTCAGTTTTCATTAACAGCTCTACCCGCAAGCTTCAGTGCGATCTCCATCAACGTTTGCCCTCCCATTGCTAGCCAATACGGACATGCAATGGGTATGTTACAATATGCAAATGGGTGCCATTATTCGTTGAGAAGTGTCGGTACACATCCAAGGAAGACAAATTGCCGACTGAGAACTCTGGCCCTTAATTCTCTATTTTTCTTTTTTAAACCCAATCGTAGGGAAGGTAGCCGCGATCCATTTATTCATTCTGTTCCATAAATTTGGAAGCGATTGAAAGGTAAAGGGTCTCTCTGTTACTGCTCAGAACACTGTGTTACTAAGGGCTAGGAGATCCAATCGTGGTTCTGGGGCAACACGCGATGATGGTATGTGCGGGAACCTTAGGGGTAGATACTAATAATGACCTTATGTGCATTGCAGGTAGCCTCCTCACATTGCCCATTGTCTTTTCAACATTATTTTACCGACATATGATTGCTACATGTGAAAGTATGCTACATAGTTCTATATGATCGAATGCTTGCTTATATATAGTTAGGCCCCTGTTAGGCATATAGCATAATGGCCATTGGGATTCGCTTGTGTAAGCGGACCTCGTATGCCCAGGCTTATATTCATAAGGTCTTCACATTTGCAGTCCCTTCACAGAAAATTATTTTCAAAAGATTTTACTCTAATTAGCTAAATGCGTAGAAAACTCGTGGAAATCACTCTCTAGATAGGCCTACAAAGTATATTAACGGTTTGGAATCGCACGTACTGAAATTACAATGAAGTACCCGAATAAAAGTAATGATAATCAGTTGTTGGTCTTACGGTAGGATCTAGGATGCATTAAATGTTAAAGCAACTCTATAAGATACACGTCTTTTTGTCAATATTTATAATATTTTGAAAACAATTCTGAAATGTGGATTCCATGTACCATTTTTAGGAAAAACCTGGAATTTAATTGTACCAAATGCATCTGACATGAAATGGTTTTGCAAAGTTGCATTTGATGAAGAGACACACAATGGTGTTAGGAGGCAAAGTTGGAGTGCAACTAAATGAACATCCGTATAAGTCTGTGACAATATGGAAACGCTATAAATTTGTGCTTTATTTATTCTAAGTATAGGAAAATAGTGAATTTCTATCATTCTTTCAATGATCTTGAAAGTTCAGGGGACGTAGACATCAAGAAGGGCATAAGTCTTTAAATAAAGAAGAAAGCTTAGCCCAATGTTGCCAAGAAAAAGTCGCCTCAATGATGTGTACAAATAAATAAATAAATAAATAAATAAATAAATAAATAAATAAAAATAAATAAGATAAACAATAAAATTGTCCCCTATCTACCTCTAAACCAAAGGGGACTTAAAGGTGCAACGAGAGATTTCAAACAACAGGTGTCCCTAAAATGTGAAAATTATGATTTTGGCACTGGTGTAAAGCTTTCTGTCAAAAATACCCCCATCTGAAAGGATTAAGCTCAGAACTCTTTCTTTGGTACAAATATTGTTAAACTTCTGATTTCCTATAGGAGCAAATAGGAAATTCAGCCTGTATTCTATTGAAATATAAGCCTACAAATCACCTTTTGTTTTGATTTTTCAGTTATTTCTGTAACCAAATAAAAGGTAGGGAATCTGTTGAATATCTAATCTATATGAAACCACTACATATCACAGAAAATATGGATGACTTGAAATATCTCGTTATCCTTTAAAACTAGAAATGTCGGCGAAAAAAAGGCCTGATCTTAACTTCCATCTCTACTAGTAGTTCACAGTTTATTCAGAAAAAGGTGATAACCATGTATACACGTGGCATAGACTCATCTATTTAAACCATATTGTCAGATGGTTTAAAGGGAAAATTACTATCTTTAGCAATTGAACCAAGATTGAAAAGACACTGACAATGATAAATAATTATTCAAATTAATTGACTGGTTTACGTTTTGCATTGTGTGGCAGATCACAAAACACAAAGGTAGTAGTTCTTTTCTACCAAAACTAATGTATTTTATGGACCTTTAATAACAAATTTGTGCGATGAGTGGTGGAATGTTCAACAAAATTACAATAGTTGGCCCCGAGGGGAGTTAAATGCTGAGGGCATGGACGGGCAATGTTGAATCACCAACTTCGGCAATTGTCCGGGCCAAGTGTGTGGAAAAAAGCATAACGTTTTAACGCTCGTGCCACGAATACCATGTCTCGTGCAAAGTTCTCTGACATACACAGCAACGTATGCGCATAAGGCCATAGTTCAATCTCAGTTGATTTTCTGAGTATTATCCAGCAAACAGAATGTTAAACACTTTTGTTGAAAAACGCAACTGTACACAAAGATACATGAGTTATGAGATCATACTATGTAATGTAAGTGCCATCGAGATACTGTAAGAACTGGGTGATAGATCTCAATCGCGTAAAACGTTACAAAAATGTAAATGTCCAGTCTCAGAAAGAGGTTGGACAATGTCTTGAATATAAGTTTAAAGATGTTTCGGGTTAATCTCGAAGTTTAACATCGGTTTTAACTCTCTTAGACATTTTCACACTTACAAGATAAAAACATTTTTTTTAATTGCATTTAGTATTTGTAGAACAACATATATGTTAATCACCGGTTTTTGTGTTTTAGATACAGTTAATTTATAGCAGGTTGGAATTGTTGGTGTAAATTACGTCACTTTCTTGGTAAGGGTATCTTTGAAGAAACATAGATTTGAGTGTCGACAAAGGTATAGAGTTAATGCTTCTATGTAGCAGGGCCTTGCACATATTTTCAGTCGACTTGCAAACCGGTTACAAAAAAGTAGGACTAGCAACATACAGGAAATAGTGTGTTAAACCTGGCGTAATCACCTAACCAATTAATATTTTAGTAATTAACCAACCATTTATGAACACCTGTACCAATATCAACTAAAACCACAAAATAATTGTCCGTAGACAGAAGCCGGTCAAGTACAATTCTGAGGTCACCTGGCCACAAAGCCACCGCAAAATAGTGGCTTCGTCTCGGAAGAATCATCAAGGGACGAAGAAAGACAGCAAGAAGGCGATGAGAGGTTGCGAGTGACCGAGACTACTTTAGCCCAGGCCTAAGCTAATTATGTAGTAGTAATAGTAAAGCTGCTATTAACTCAGCAATAATTCAGGCGCAAAAGTAGGCCAAAACAGTAGGGAATACACACTCAAATTAATTGTAACAAATCGGTGATGCCTTGCGGCCAAAGTAGATATTTTCTTAACGTTCTATGATCATGATTAGCATTGTCTAGATAGGATACCTCCACTCACATGCTAGACACGTGCAAAAAAATCTTGGTGTTTTTCACCCCCCTCTCTCCCAAAACAACACAAAAACAAACACACACAAGATGTCCCAAAAAAACAAAGAGCACCAATGACACGCCCCAGGATCATTCTGACAGGTTCGGCGATACCAATTATTTTAGGTGTTTGTGCAATATGACCTCAAGACACAAAGATACCTTTGATCTCAATTTTCAACTGTATGCCATCCAATACATTTCAAAGGTTGACAGACGGATGGATAGATAAACAGACAGACACGACAGGACAGGACAGATCAACAGTACCGGCATCCCTATAGGTCTGTAGAATGTGCTGAAATAAATAAAAATGGGCATATGCTATTGTTCCAATATGAAAAGTCGCCTTTCGTAAAGAACCCAGTTGGAGGTGAATAGTTATTGCACATCTTGCATAAATAATTAAGAGTTCTTGAAAAGAAGATTCTGTAAAGTTGTGTTGAAGCAAAATCCAAACAACCATGTTCTTTATCAAATTGCTGCACATGACAATTTAAATGATCACAATGGACTCTTTTGATGTGCAGTTGCAAGTTTTGAAGTAAAATCTTAAACAATTTAAGCCCTATCAACATATCAAATGATGCTCTTACTTTGTACCCCTTCTGTGAAAAGTGGCAACCTTATTGGTATCGCACACTCTCTCTGCAATACTAGCCATATCTCGGATGACCAACAGTATTCAAAAGGCCAAAACTTCATTTATGATAGGAGTCAATTTACATAACTATTTTAGTTTTCTTTTCACCTCCAACGCGGCGCTTCTTTATTTGAACCATTTTGTGGACACCTTGTACTTTGGGAAATAGGAGAAGATATTAAGTATCTTCACTGTATTAATGACATCATTACCCACAACCTTCCTGATGCAATGTTTTCTCTGATCTATATACCATAGGAGCCTACGCAAAACTTGAACAAAATTTGCTTTAACTTTGGAAATGAAATGCACTTTAAACACACACAATGGTCAAACATTGTGGGCAAAGGTGAAGGCTTTCAAGTCCGACATGTCGGACTCCAAGCGATATTGACGTGTTACTAGACGCGGGGTAAGGTTTTTGTTGTAATCCGTATGAGCCACATTTTAACATAATGAACATTTCAGTTGTCTGCAACTGTACAGCACGATTCAGTTGAAATGATGGAGGTCTATAACATCTGTCTTAAAGTTGCAGTTGGCTATAAATTGGATAAGAACAGCTGCCATATCTGTGTTGCCAACGGGACATGACCGTTAGAAATTGTTAACATGAAACCAACGTCACTACCAAAGAAATTCAAACATAATAAAAGGGTGTATAGCGGCTGAGAATTGGACCAATCTCATCTAGCTTAATAGTTAAAATTTAAAACAATGTTTCAACAACGGATGATTTGGATCGTAGTTGTAAATGGGGTCACAATATTAAAATAGCGGACGGGTTGGTACATTTTGTGACCCTTCTTTGCCTGTCCCAGTTGAATTCAGCAGCCTTGACGAATAAAGTACAGTTCACGTGGCACTTTATTCCGTCAAGGGCGCCTGAGTTCAACTGGGAGCAGGCAAAAGTGGGTGCAGTAAATTTTCCATTGGCCAAAATAGAAGATCGGGGCCACCCTTTATTCAAGTCCTTTATCTAGTGTATACCCACTGTGCATGTAACGGGGCTGAAAAAAGTTTAAATGAAGAGCAATACAAATGGTAGACAAGAAAAACATAAAAATCAGCGTTTGTCACCGCAACAGCTTGTTTCAAAGGCGTCTTTTGTGATAACATGTCCTGCCAGCTAGATGGGGGCTGGAAGTGATCTTGACGGAGACAACCCAAACACATTTATACTCCGACAATCAGTACAAGAACGCAAAATGACAGGATTCACTTCAAACAAGGCAGGGGGATTACACCCCGCCCCCCCCGCCCGTTTGGGTTGTGTTTTTGGTGTCGATTATTGTTTTGTGCTATTAAATAATATCATTTGGCATAGGTTCTTAAAATGTGATTATAATCCACTCCAGCACTTTCAGGCAGTGACAGATTAGTGTGATCATAGAGAATGGGGTCTGATGAGCTCGTTTTGTTTTGGGTCACATTATCTGATATGAATATTCATGAGCTCGTTTGCATATTATGTCATTAAAGTGGGATGATCTTGTGTTCTACTAAGGCAGTAAGGGATTAAATCTTCATAGACTAATACAGCATAGGAACAAAATGGTTGTACTGCTTTTTTGGGTGTCATATATCTGATATTAATGGGTTTATAAGTTCATTTGCAATGTCCTAAGTGTATTGCAATCCACGATTTGCGTGGACACTTAGTGGAGTTCTGATGCATGCGATCGCGGGAACCATCTGTACGCACCGGCCGCTGGGGACATTCTTGTTAGGGCGATGTTTTTGTGTATGTAATGGTCAAATAGGCTTAAAAGGCATGGGGCGGTGGACTATTTGTACATAACCGTACTGTATATAACGAGTCTAACGCGCAGGCTTAAGTCTTGTGGGGACACATTTTGTCATTTTTAAAGGAAATTCGATGAAAATAATTTCATCAAATATCAACGAAGAGGCCTTTAAATTGGAAAATGGAAGTTCAGTGTGCCCTGGTTTGGGGCAGATGCAAGATACTATGTTTATTAAACATTTAAGTGTGTGGGTTGAGAAGCTACAAAAGTGGGAAAGTAATAATAAGTTAAACGCAATGCATAAATTTGCGGAGGGAGACGTTTGATTTAGACTAGAAGATTTTCAGTTATTACACTGATGCTATGAGGCAATCTTGTCCTGAGTATTGGCTTTATATTCATGGCCAAAGTGTCACGATAATTGATCGATTTGTCATTGGAAGAGGTTGACCATTTGCAATAGATGTTCCAAATATTACAGTACTTAACCCTCGCATCAGTTAAAATTCCCTTCATAATTAAAAACCAAAGTAATAAGTAAAATACCCCGTCTCCTTATACAGTACATTGTGTAACTATAAGCTTACTAGCCTGATATATATAACCTATCACTATAGACGCATAAACTAGTTTTCAAACTTCTAAAGAAACTTAAACCGTGCATGGTTTTCTTAAAGTGTATGGACCTCTACCCAGTATCGTACAAATATATAGCAATTGGGTCCTGCGCCAGAATTCAAAAAAATAGAGTGTTAAGCATTACAATCAACAGCATAAATCGTCGGATATTGCTCTATTCATTTAATGAATTATTAACATGTATCTAAAGCATCTATCTTGTCCGCTAGGCGTATGGGTGGAGACTGACTATAAATCCAGAAGATTCAACTCGTTAGAATCATGACAAAAACATTATTATTTGAACTTCTACTTTTAATTACGATATTTGAATGGGCATACACATGTGAAGATGGGAGTAATGATAGTTATGGAAAGGGAATGTCATTTCTATTTGTCATGCTGCTGACGATAACAAGCCGAGACGGATTGCAGAGAACTCAAAACAATTTCGGCCCATTGTATTACTCATAATATCCACTGTACTATTAAAACCGTGTAGTCCCTTCTATAATCAAGTCAAAACATCCCAAAACCAACAACTGTGGATCCTTCTAACCAATAGTCAAACATTGCCATGGACGAAATCCAGTAGGCAAAGTGAAAGTGTTCCAGCAATCTTGGGCAACATCGATAGGGAGGGATTTGAAACACTTGGGTTACCAGATATTTTCTGCATCACTGGATGAATTAATCCGAGCGTCACCAATGCTATTCAATGCGCACTGCCTTGCATCCGTGATGGATGAAAGACGCACGGGGCAGTTGTTGGCAGTTTTACCTCTTTCCCCCGAGTTCGACAGAAGTACATCATTGTGTAAGAATTGTAGATCTGCGGATGAATTGTTTGCATTTTTGATCTGGCAAATGAAAGAGTGTCAAATAGTTTGAAATTGGACGGAGAAGATACCAGAAATACGAAAACAAAAAGAATGAGGAAGTTGAAGGGGTTGGTGAAGCAAGATACCGTTTTCTGAGGATGATGAGAGAACAAAAGGGGATCAACTAGTTCATCCCAAACTTTGCAAATAATGTTCTTCACATAACGTTTAAAAGTACGGAAAAAATTCCATTTCCACCATAAAACCACTTTGTGAACGAGACTAGCACTTAAGGGGGGGGGGGGGTTATATGGGGTCTGATTTGGTAAAAAAATTGTTCCATTGACGAAAATGAGATAATGAAATGGAGTAGCGTAATTGGTAGATTGTAATCTACACAATGATTTTTATTCGATCGCACACGGATATTCGGTTCCGGAGATATGGCTGATCAAAGTGAAGAGGTGTACCCGAAATTTGCCAAAAAACTCCTAGTCTCCTAAATTTATCATGTGAAAAAAATTTTTAAATGGGTTATATTTAAGAGATTTTAAAAGATATTATTTATACCTATTTAATGCCATTATTTGGTAGTCGAAGAACTAAATACTCAAATTATTTGTCCATAAGTTAAAGTAAATTAAGTATGGGTAAGTGAAGTTTATGTTTTATTGTTTTTGCACCCTGCGATATTTAAGAAATTTATTTTTAAAATAATTACAGGACAATGGATGCACCGATTTAGATAATTCTGTCATTAATAATTATGATAAGTTCAGTATTTAAAATGAAATTTAAAAGAAAAAATCCATATTTCCATCAAAAGCGCCCTCAATTTTGTCTAAATGTTTCGAGGTCTATATAACTCGTTTGTTAAAATACGCAAACAACCAAAGCGAAAACGAACGTAACTAGAAACGATACATTGCTAGCCACATGAAATTTGGCACACATATTCAGCACATATAGGCCGAGTGACCGTGTTAGTGTGGGTTTGGTCAAGTGTGCAATAATAATTAAAAATGAAATGTCAACTCATTGCTGCAAATGTGAAATAATTATAGTCGCCGGGAGCCGCAGTCCGGGGATCCTACGACAACGGAATAAAACAGAACTAATGTGGCGTGAAGAGTTAAACTGAATCGAGTGCCCTATTCTTCACGTTGTAGCGGACATAAATTACTCGACACCGGTCTTCCCACAAAAGGAATCTCAATTTTTTTTCAGATTTCATGGAAAATCTATGCATTTGAATGCAAATTTTACAACTGGGATTCAGACATGTTTAAAACTACATAAAAATAGCAGGCCAAAATAGTGCTTGCCTGTGCATTGGCGCCCCTATCCAGAAAGCGGTTCGGAGAATTGAGGTCACGCCGATCATTCATCGCGGGAAGGGCTGCTAATTTGGCGCGGGGTGTCGCGGGTGATTGCTGCTCACTCGTCCTCCCAAGCATTGCTATGACCACGGGCGAGTAGATGAAATTGGCATGGATGTGCAAGCAAAATATTGAAAATATTCATCATGCCCTCTAGAATTTGACTCACAGAAGGCCGTCGGTCCCAAGTTGTGAAAGTCACAAGGTTTGACGCGAGTAAATTGTATAAACCCAATTTGCTTCGTCATGCTTATTTGATCAATTGTGAAATGTGACTAAGCCTGAATATATTGCAAGATTTACTACAGAATGCAATTTGCAGTTTAAAAAAACAAAAAAAAACTTTATACATGTCTAAGTACATATTAGAAGCAACTGCCGACCAAAAAACTATTTCAGATCAATATTTTGTACACAAGCATGTTAAAAGGTCACCTATGAATGCACATGAAAACATCACGAATTTGTCTGCAAAAAATTAGGGTTACGGTTAGGGTTAGGGATCGTTTGAGTTCCTTAAGGTCAGAGGTTAGATGTATTTTAGGAGACATAAGGAGATTTTTAAGGGTACAAATATCCCTAATTCGCACTTGATAGTTGAGAGAAAAACCTATTATGAGAACGATTACAGCGATGTGTAAGCATGCTTGATTTTCGCCACGACAGAAAAGCGAACTTCAAGTTTTATTACGTACATTAAGGACAGCGTTTTGGCTAATTACAAAAATAAAAACAAAATAACAACACGCATTCGGGGTAAAAGGGGAACACCACATTGGTCTTATTGAAAATATTAGACTATATTTTAAAACTACTGCAAGAGTTAAACTTGCGTCATCCCCTGGCAAGAGGGCAGCCTGGAACATGGACATCAGTTGACCTTTGACTTGTCCATGGACCTTGACATAATCCCGAGGAAGGAACCCCTATTGCACCTAGCCCTAGTCTGTTTAAATCGGACTTAAACTTTTCAACAGGAGACGCAAAAAAAAAACGAAAACCTTAACCAACTGGACACACACACACAAACACAACACACACACACCATACACGCACACCCCCACACGGACCATTCAACCTCGCAATATCCCCCTCTTGCTTTAAGCCAGGGGGCTAAAATGGTTCTTTTTAAACCCTTACCATTACCTACCGAATTCAGCATGGTAGTGCGTGGTGAAGAACCTGTTTTCTAAAAAACACCCATTCAGCCTGTCTCAAAAAAGTGGTACAATCAGAAACAGGCGGTTCTCGAACCACAAGTGTCGCCTGGTTGCGCGAACACTTGCTTTATGATGAAGTTTGGCAAATGATGATTAAAAAGGAGACAATGGTACGGAGAACAGGTTATACAAAATTACCGATTTGAAGATGTAAATCGGGCATAGTGTTTAGCCAGCAGAGCCATTTTTTTTAAAAATGTGTAACCGAAATGTAGAAAAAATACACCGCGGACCGTTGAGCCGCTAGTGTCATCTGCATCAGGGTTTGTGAATGGGTGTCACCAAGGTGACATAAGGTCACCAAGGTCACTTGAGGTCATTAAGGTCACCAAGGTCACAGGGGGCAGGCAACAGGTAACCATGGGGTCACCAAGGTCACAGGGGCACAAGGTACATGGGGTCACTGGTCCACATGGGGTCACTGAGGTCACATGGGGTCACCAAGGTCACATGGGGTCACCAGGTCACATGGGTCACGAGTTTCACATGGAGTCACAAAGGGCCCCGCATAAGGCACATAGGGTCACTGGAGTCACCAAGGTCACACGAGATATAACCAAGGTCACCCACCCCGATGCACCCCACCCCGACGCACCCCCCCACCCTGCCCCTCCCTGAACCACCCCCCCTCCCTGACACACCCCAACCCCTCCCCATTGGTCGCAATCCCACCCGGGGAACCGCATGGGGTACAAATGTCCTACGAAGTTTCCAAGGTCACATGAAGTCACCAGGTCATGAAGTCACCAAGGTCACCCCCATTTGGAAGTCACCAGGTCACATGAAAAGTCACCCACGGTAACATGAAGTCACCAAGGTCACCGCCGCCCTCGCCGACGACGCAACCCTACCCCGACGCAACCCTACCCCGACGCAACCACCACGACCCCACCCAGATGCACACTACCCCGACCCCTCCCGACGCACCCCACCCCCTCCCGCCACTTACACCCCACCCTTCCCTCTCCCCAACACAACACCCTTCCCCCTACATATATTCACACACAAGATATATTGGTATAGTAGTTTTCATGTAGAAAAGGAATTGGGCATATCCGATATACCAGTTAAGATGCTAAAATGTATATTTAATTAGCTCATTTGCATACCTAAGCCGCTGTATCAGACTTTCAAAGGGCCAAAGAAGATCGCCACCTAATGGGTTTTCTTACAGTGAAGGAATTTTGCATACTCTGAAGGACTACCGTTCAAAAATTATAGCGATTACGCCGATATTTTTGCATATCAATTAGCTCATTTGCATATGTAATTCGCCCGAAATATGCCCAACATCCAATCAGGTCGAGAAACTCTTTAACCCGATTACTTCCATTCAAGTTACATCATATAGCCTTACGGAAACTCCAGATAACTTGAACACAAAGCCTTGTGGGACGGGTTGTATTTGACCGACCAAAAAAAGCTAATCAATATTCATGAATATGCAAATAATGCAGCCAAAGTACACATAAGATTTGGCACACACTTTATCACCCTACCAAGTGTGAGTAAATCGGGATTAGCTTTAGCCAGCAGAGCATTTCAAAAAGGTTAACCGAAATGTCTAAAATTGCAAATTAAGCCTAATAAAGTCATGAATATTGCAAAAAAATGCAGCCAAAAGCTACACATAATATTACCGGACACATCACTCTATCATCCATGATCAATCGTGTGTTTTTTTTGTTTGAAGTAAACGGGGATAGCGTTTAGCCGCCGAGATATTTATAAAAAGGTTAAAACGAAGTCATACGGACGGACATAGGGGCCGGAACATAACGACCACAGAATGTGGACTCGAGTGCCTCCATGAACATTCGTTCAGGCGACACAAAAACCTGGTTTAAATATGAATTTTAAAAAAAAGTATTCTTTATTGGCATTATATTAAAGAACAAAGACCAGGCTTTCCAATAGTGTTTGTTTCATCTCTGTGCTTTTGTCAATTCAAGATGCAATTTAGTAATACCAAAAATCGATTTTGTGCCAATGTTATTCATGGGCAGAGTTGTTCGAGTACTGTACCATGCATGCTGTCTTGAAGCTCATAATAAAGATTGCCAACATGGACAAAAAAAAAAAAACACAGATTAAAGTACAACAAGGAAACATTTTCTCCCACATAGCTAAATAATCAACATATAAGTCAATGTTAAATATTTTATTTTCATAAATAATAAATAATTTTTTATTTTTTTTATTTTTTTTCAAAAAGCTTTTAATTTATTAAAAAAGGTGTATCTGTTAAAGATCATTGCCAGAAGGAATATAATTGCAAACAAAGAAACATCCAAATCCAAAGAAATAGTTTTAAAATATTGCATACTTTTGTGCATTAACTAATTTTTGAGTCAAGTCCATTGATTTGGAAAGCAACGTTATCAAGGGTCATGTCGGGTAGGACTTGCGTTTAATGATACTTCAAGATCATTAAAACTCTTTCCAGATTGCTTGTACGTCCTAATTCTCTTATACATAACAACAGTAGTCGAATGTTATACACTGATCTTAAAGCCAGAACTTACTGAAGATAATTTCCAACATTACGTAACGGTTTTCGCATCTTTTTTTAAATTTCTTTATGAAGTTAATCCTTTTTTTTTTCCTTTTTTAAGATTTCAAATTCTTTTCAAATAGGTGAAATAACTTAACTATTCTTTCAACCGTTTTCAACTCAACCAGAAGTGGCACAAACTCGATTTTTGTGTTCACAGTAAAGTGGAGTTCTCTCTTGATTGAACAGCAAATGAGATGAAACGAAAAATGATTGGAAGCCAGATCATATTTCTTTAATATGACACACAAAACGACTTACTTATTTTGAAAATTTTAATATTGAAAAAAAAAATCGTTTTCGATTGTACCACTTTTTTTAGACAGGCTATAATACACACACATTATAACAGGCCGATTTCACAGAGATTTTTATTCATTTTTGTTTTGTCGAGTTTAGTAAACATAACTAAAGGAAGACGGTAAAGTAATTTATCATTGCAAAGAGCCAATTTTCTGAGAGTCTAATTAACACAAAGAGTTTTGTTTTTTTTAATTTTCACATACACACCCAACCTATACTCATTGAATAAATCAACCCATTTTCGTGACTTTACACAGCTGGTAAACTTGCATCATCATGCACACCAAAATCACTAAATCGTGACAGACATCCTAGTGGTTTGGCTTTTATAACTCATACTCACGCCATAAATCAATCGATAATTCGTTCATCTTTCTATTCAGCAAGGAGTGTTAATTATACTAGTAACTAGTAATTTTTTTTGATCCGCAAACTTGTTTCTATACTTACGTTTGTTGCAAGACTACAAAACACGCAATGAATTATTTTTTGTCAAAGATAATCTACCAAGAGGAAGATGCTAGAGAACTCTTGAGATTCCAATTCAAATATTATTTTTAAACTTGTCACATTTTAAATTTCGTTCTGAAAGGATTTAGTAATATATAGAGAAACCTTTCATTTTAAACAATAAAAGTTGCAAACCATGGATCTGTCTTGTTCACCCTTTATATTTGGTTGGAGAATAGAAAATGATGGCAAAGTTACCCAGATGTGTACAGTCATGAGAAATGGTTGGTTTTATTTTCAGAATTTATATAACTTGGATTTGGTTCCAACGAGCAAATTCATTTTTTTTTTTTACAATTTAGACATTCAGAAACTACTCTCCTCTTAATGACATTTATTTTAAAATTCCTACAGATTTTTTACTAACTAGAAATAAAATGAGAAAACTTCTTTCTCAATCTGCTTGTACACTTATCACGCAACGCAAACGCAACCGACTAAGTCAGGGACCAAAATTAGCCGACCAATTGCTCGTATGTCAAGGTTTTTTTGTGTCAATCACGCGGTACGGACTGTGATGGTTTGATGTGTAGTATGGGGCAATGTGGCACAAAATATGTTTAAAATGTCAAAAACATGTCCATTTGATGTCGGTTTTTCGACGCGACGCAACGACCAAATTTCACGAAGTAAACTTTCCCTGTTTCAAAAGCTTTAAAGGTGCAATGATTAATTATCTTCACGGCCGACATTGGTTCTTGCACCGTCAAATTACGACAGATGCGCAATTGGTCGCCTTATTCTTTGCCATGACTATAGTTCCCTTTTTTCCGCACTCACTGCTCTTCTAACCTAGTTTTTTATTTTATTCATTCGCACTTCACAGGGTATTTTTTTTGTATGTACAATTCCTACATCTCAAGCACTTCAGCGGATTTTGCACGGTTGTGTTGGAAATTGTTTGGTAGTACAGATCCCTGTAAGTTACTAAGCGTCGCGCGCTGTATTTGTCAAGAAATGATGATTTTTATGCTTTGTTTACTAATAAAAGTCGGGATCCGACTTTTTTTAGGCGCAGAAACAGTCGTAAATGGCATCTTCAGGGCCGCTTTAAAATGGTTGTGTCTGTTTTTCACAATGAACATAAGGTGTTGATATGACCTAACACTAGCAATTTAGAGACAAAATGGGCATTTTGATTTTGGAAACAAATGACTGATAGTGGCTTTAAGTTTGTCTAATTGAATGCCTAGGTATAAGGTAAGGATGTACACTTGGTTGGTCGAAAGTTTTCCCACAGAAAATATACTGTCTCTGAGGAGGGTTTGTTTTGTAAGCGATGACTATTTACATGGGTTGAAACTCATTTTCTGTGTATCCTCCTCACAATGTGGGAATCAATTGCTGATATACAAGGTTTTAACAGGTTGGAAGCCACTGTTGCCGGTTTCTTCCACTACACTTTCTGAGAGAGTTCCAGGTATGAACCACAGTATTGGAAGTTCCTGCCAATGCAGTTGAAGTCGAGACTGTACTGGTTCAATGAGTGCATGTCTTGACATTGAGACTACTGCTAGCAGCTCGTCTGATCACAGAGGAAGCATCCTCTTTAGGTCTGGCGGACATATGCTGGTGTGCATCCTATACATGCTATAGATCACAGCAGTAGCAGCCACCTGATGTCTATGATTGTGATGTAGGGGGGGAATGCTTCGCTCCA
Organism: Ophioderma brevispina; assembly: GCA_023653785.1. Lineage (NCBI taxonomy): Eukaryota > Metazoa > Echinodermata > Ophiuroidea > Amphilepidida > Ophiodermatidae > Ophioderma > Ophioderma brevispina. The sequence continues at coordinate 41,480 of JAMKCH010008978.1, forward strand.
ATCTGGCCCGCTGTTCATTCCCGATGATTCGCAATACTTTGCTGTGGATGGAGATGAGAGGCTTTTAGGAAGGTGGGAAAACACTCATCCAGCATAATGATGGCGTACTCCATGATGCTAAATACACGAGCCTTGAACACTGTGACTCTTCCTTTGAAAACCTAGTTTGTTAGCCAACCCTCCTGAAAACTCCCAGCTTTGAGATACGCTAATAGTCGATGTGAGGTATTTGTCGACACGGAAACTATATGGAATTTCCAGCTCATCCTTTTCTGACAACTTGGTATTGCCAAAACAAGTGATCTGCCATGCCATGCTTGTTGGATTTTCCTCTCTATGAGATGTCAGGGCTGTACACTGGGATGGCTGATGGTTACTTTACACATTGCCATTTGTCAGCTTTCCTTATTTTCTTAGTTATTCTCAATGACGACAACCGGGGGGGGGGGTAATCACCTATGAAATGGATAGGGTTGTAAGGCTGGCGCTTCGAAAACCCAGGGCCATTCGGTGAAAGTAGGACTAAACAAAAAAAGGGGTCTTTAGGTGAGAGACAGCCAAAAGCCCAAATAAGGGGTTTTCGGATGACAAATTTGCTAAAGGTTTCTAAATGGGGTCTTTTTAAACATTTTGCAAAAAATTCACCAAAAGTGGGTCTTTGATTGAAAAATTTTCAAAATAAAAGTCAGGGGCCTTTGGGTGACGTTTGGTAAATTTGTAAAAAAAATATGGGGTCTTTGGGTGACAATGTTCAAAATTAGGGGGACTTTGGGTGACAGCGATGCTGAAAATGGTCTTTACAGCTTAAAGTTGGCGTCACCTCCAAAACGGGAGTGTCCACCCGGGGACAACAAGTGCTAGCACTAGGTAAAGTAGCCAAGCGGAAGACAACATAGGACCTGGCACAAGAGTCTGTACAAAATGTTTCTAGGTACACGGCCGTTTTCTTACTCGCGTGCTAGCCTTATACGGCAAGCCACATCGGTTCTTACCATGGCACTCCACAGTACACACTGAGGTAGTTGGCGATGCAGAAGGTGAAGATGAGGATTGCAAAGTACACAGTTATTAGCGTATACAGTGATGTGGCTCTCTACAGTACCTACCCCAATGGCTACCCTGTAGCTGGCCACTAGCACCATGTCGAGTGCCCAATTGTGTAAAAACGTTTTGCTATGGAGTGTGAACTGGCGCACTATGAGAGATTGCGATTTGTTCCGTATTGAAATACGTGTTAAAATTTGGCACTCGACGACCATCCTAGTGTAGGAGAAAGGTGGATACGGGCAGACAATAATGGAGTAGACAGGCAGCTACCACGTAGCTACCCCCCAGTCACTTACGATCTTAACACGGCGCGACCAGACCCTCTAGTTAAACTGTTATTATGATTCGCTCCTCTGCCAGCCCTGGATTGTAGCTTAATTTGGTTAGAGCACCGTCACTCGTAATACGGAGGGGTTGCCGGTTCGAGTCCGGCCAAGCACAGTTTTTCAACACTTGTGTGCACTGGACATTCAGGAAAAAATTAATAAATATTCAGGTGTGATAGTTAACTGGTTCTGGTTCTGGTCGTATCTAGCCAGGCAGTGTTCTGTCTGGAAGATGTTGAATGGGGAGATGGAGAGTTTGCAGCGTGTCGACAGAACGGTCGAACAAGAGTGCAGGACTCTGTCTGGCGAGCTGGTGTGATTCTTTGACAGTGTTATGCAGCAGGTGCTGTTGTCCAACCGAGACTATTCACAGTTATGAATGTGGGGTTCTCTCGAAACACGCACTGCAAAAAAGTGCAATGCTGAAAACACTGGTAGAAACTAGATGGAGTGGGACGAAGGCAGTTTCAGCAATGGTTGTCATGGTCTCGTTGAGCACTGTGGCCAGATTCTTTGTGTGAGAGATTGCACCATGCTGGGCAGCATATTCGCAGCGTGGTTAAAACCAGAGAGTTAAAGTCGTTGGGCTGGCACCCCATGAGGATTCAAGCAAGGCGGCACAGGAGGTATTCCTCGAAGATACCTTCGCGCATACGGACCCTCAAGGTGCTGCCGATAAGTAAGCTGCCCATCAAGCTCACTCCAAGATAAGTGGTGAGGATTGTATGGCAGAGGCAGGACCGTACGCAGGAGGGATAATTCATGAAAAGGGGAAAAAAGGTCCACTTTTGGCGTTGTTTCATAAAAAGGTCCAAAATTAGAGAAAATAGGACGAAAATGTCACATTTGGTGATGAGATGTTCCAAAACGTCCAAAAAATGGACTCATTTTAAAAAGTTAAAAAAAAAAAAAAGTATACTTTTCCGAAGACCCGCACCCCCCCCCCCCCCCCGTAAAAAAAATCCTGAGTACGGCCGGGCAGAGGCACTCAATAAGGGTTGATTTGAAGCTGGGGTGATGAGCCTCTTTGGGTTAAGATGGAAGGCAGTAAGCGGTGGTTTTGGCTTCACTCAAGCTTAAGTCTCCAGGTTCTTGAGATGTGCAAGTAGGGCCATATCTGCAGTAGCGTTACTTTTTACTTGGGCCAGCTTCTGTACCGAAAGTGAAGAAGGGCAAGTAAATAGTCGGCATATTATCTAGATGTTGTTTAGGTAAATCACTGATATACAAGTTGAACAACATGGGAGCAAGTACAGATCCAACCCATCATTGGTCTAAGAACAAACCTACGGTTTGCAAGCATGGTACATATATGAATTTTACAAGGTGAAGATCAGGTCCTGAGAAACTTGAGTGTAAAGCCCTGGCCACCACACAAGTCATATACTGCCGTAAGGTCCATCAAGATGATGCCTGCCTTGCGACGCTTTTCAAAAGCTCTCCTCAATATGTGAGTTTACAATCTGATGGAGAGTGCTCCGGCCACGGTGAAATCCTGTTTGTTCGTCGGGCAGATGGGGGTTCGACGAGTGGCTCTCCAGCCGCGCCAGGATCATTCTCTCAAAGAGTTTGAAGGAAACACACAGTAGTGATATTGGGCGGTAGTTCTTGGGGTTGTCAACAGGCTTGGATAGTTTGGGGAGTGCGATTATAATAGCCCTTCTCCAGATCTTGGGTAAGGACTGGTTGGTAAGGCAACATGTGTAGAACTCCTGGAGCCATTCATCTTGGGCTGCAGTGCATCAGGAACTCCGCCGGTATGTTATCAGGCCCCTGGGCCTTTCCACTCTTTAGTTGGCTGATAGCAGAGGTGAGCTCATCTTGTGAGAAGGGTTTTGAAAGTGACCTGTCCACGCCAGGGGGCTCGACAAAATTTGGTGATCCCTTTTTTAACAGAGCGAGTGTGTCAGCAATTGGGTTAGCAGACACAGGACATTTCGATGGTTTGGAAACTCTGCCGGTGAGACGGTTTATGGTCTTCCATGCCTTCCTGCTGGAATTGTGAAGTTATATCCCTGGACCGTCTCCTCCCAGCGCTCACGACGTTTCCTTCCAAACAGTTTGTCAGATCTGATAAGAGGGAGCACGGACCCAGGTCAAACATCATCGTTTACCCCTCACTACAGAAAAGGTTTGACAAGGCTTTGGTAGTTAGTATGGACCCTCTATATCAATACTAGGTAGGTAGTACTCTCAAATTGTGGTGTCATTTTTTCAATAGGGGCCAATTTAAGTTTACACAGGGGTCAACGCCAATAGGATTAGGTTGCCCTATGACCTATTTTGTCGCTTAACATGATAACTATACACTGCAGATGGTACAAACCATTCCTTATTTTGACGCATTAAGCTAGATGAACTTCTTTAATTTTTCAACAAAATTGGAGCAACTTCTGATTTTGACCCCCTGTATAAATAGAAATTGACCCTTTTTTTTACCATTTTAGCAATTGTTACCCAAACTCCCAAACCAATGGTCATAGGATGGTACAAACTATACATTTGGAATCCGGTATATTAGATGGACAACATGACATACATTTCAAAACATGATTGGGGCATATTAAAAGTTGTGTAAACTTCTTTAAATTGGACCCTCTGAAAAAGTGATTACCACCAATTTGAGAGTACTACCAACCTAGCTATTGAATGTAGCGGTTCCATACTAACTACCAAGGTTGTCAAACCTTTTTTGTAGTGGGAGAATATGAATTCCTTAAATAAGGGGCCCCTATGGATATTCTGCTTACACAACCTATTGGGAGTGAAGCTTGACACGGACAGATTACCTACCGGCAGCGGGCCAAGGTATCTTCGAGAATAACCTCCTGTGCAGACTTACTGGATCTTCATGGGGGGTTGCCAAGCCCAACGACCCTAAGCACCACTGCCTTGGATCTGGTCTTACAGCATGCTGATATGGCGCCCCAGCATGGGTGCAAACAGCTCTCACACAAGAAGAGGGCACCACAGTACTCCAACAGGACCTTGAGAAACCCTCATGGCCTGCCATCCGTCCTTAATCCAACTGAAATCCTCCAGTGCTTTCAGGTATTGCACCTGCAGTACGTCGGAGAGAACACCACACGAAACTAAACTAGTGAAATTAGGCATGCTGGACAACAAGCAACCTGCGCAAAAAACTGTCAAAGAATCATACCAACTCGGCAGTAGACAGAGAATGCGCTCTCGCCGACCTTTCTGCCCGACACGATGCTCCTAAACTCTCCAGTTCCCCTTTCATTCTATTTACAGGACATGAAATACTGCATGGCTGAGATACCCCAAGACCAGAGCAACTCTCTATTACACCCTAAGACAGAACTACCACCTGGCAGCAATTCCCCACGCAAGGAATGGGTCACCTTAAACCGAATTCGCCCAGGAGTCGGTCGCTTCAAAGCAAAAATATGCCCGATGGGGGGGGCTGCGGCCAATCGCCAGCCTGCCAATGTGGTTCTCAATCATAGAAGCGGATAACATTCTCAATGAGTGCCTACCTTTCGCCACCGGTGGACACAGATCTCTCAAACCCCAACCAATTCAACAGTGAGTTGGCTACAACGAGTACAACACATTAGCTGCTGCTCACACGCAAGAAGAAGAAGATATTCTGCTCCTGCTCTATGAATCCTTGGATGTCACATTCCTTATCCCAGGATGGGATATAACTGTGGCGACAGCCACATGGGATGGTCTTCTTTGCTATCGTATTCAAGAGTTTACAAGTGCCTTGTAAGGAATTGTCAGGTTGGAGGAGGTTGGAGTCGGAAGGTTGGATACTTCTGAATCCACCAGATTTCCAAAACTGGTCCAAAACTGCCTTGTGGAGCAGTTTCCACCTTTTTGCGCTGAACTTGGTGACACATGCATGATGCAAACAGTTCAAGATTTATCCATATCCACCCGCAACACTCGAAATGAATGACTTTACAAGTAGTGGATGAGAATGCCCCAAACTGTATCCAGAAACAGATATGACAAGCATATAAGGTCCGCATAATCAAGTTTTTTATCCATTTCACCAGCAAAATTTCAGAACTAAATAAGCACTTCACAAAGAGTGTGTTGAGAATTCCCCCAAAACCTGTTATACAGAGCTTCTGCTCAGCATGAAACCACACCACTCCAAGAAAACACAGTTTCAAAATTTCGTAGTTGTATTCTTTTTATATTTTGTCCTATAAATCTCTGAAAATACCAATTTACGGGAACTAGCCCAGTAAGTATATCGCTTCATGTCCCTTAAGCAGGAATCTCCAGTTCTACAAATTTAAATCCAAAGATAGACATTTATTTCCAAATATGTTTAGGTCTGTCTGAATTGCTCCAATGGGGTTTTGCAAGCATCATCCACCCAAATTATTTTACATTTTGTGTGGAAACAGAACATTTTGAAGCTGCCTTTCAAGAGCGATCATGTACTGACTGCGCACAGATGATATTAGACCATATTCAATAGCCAGACATAGTTGGTGGAACAAAGATGACGCATTCAGTACTAAAATACAAATCACCTGTCATATGATCCTGTGCAATCGCGAAACATGGATACGATTGACAGCTAATGTATTGTAGTCCGGAATAGATTGCATCTTGTCACCAAATGCTGGTGGCTGATGTCACATGAATAAGGTCTATACATTAATAGTAAATCTAACCCTATACACTGCAATCCTAACTGTAGCCTTGCTTAACCACAGTTCCCTTAAAAATTAATGCTAGTGTCGGGGGGGTCGCAAGTTTAGTTTGAGAGGACGTGACCTTAAAAGTCTGGAAGTAGTAGGATCTAAATTCTATACCAACCTATTTGGCAAAAAAAAAGGGACCGATGTCGCTTATACCAGAGATACAAATTTGGGTAAATTTAACTCAAATTTGACATTTTCCTCAAATTTTGATGACTTGTAAGAAATGTGGAAAATTTTGCCTCCCAACTGAGGAAAGTTGACTAATTTTCCAACAAATTGAGAAATTTGAAAAAAAAAGACCATTGCTATGATAACACAATTGGCATGAAAAAGGTTACTGATCATTGGAAAGCTGAAAATGGGACGATGCTTGTGGAACATCCCCGTATGGTCATTTGTGTGGAGTAACCTCACCCCCGGGTATAGTGATAAAATTATGCTAAACCTACTCTCCAAAATTTATACCGAACACCAGACATGTTACTGACGTGATAGCTACAAAAATTAGTTTTCAACTAAAAGGTGCATTTCGTGATTCCAGCACCTTCTGTTTTACTCAGGTTCATAAATATCTGAGAAAAGCTTATTCACAAAATTTGGTTGACCCAATCTTGCGTGGTTTTTTGTTATGAGCAAGGTGTTTGTTTCCACGGTCCCATAGACACTGTGCTGTAATTTCTGTCCGTTTGCGGACAGAAAATACCAAAATTGCGAATTTCTTACAGATTCATTTTTTTTTTTTTTTTTTTGACCAAATTTGCAAGTAAGCTTAGGTACACGTGGATGGCTAAGCTAGGGTTCAGATGATATAAAATCTCAACTTATTTTTGGCGTAAGTCGGGGGGACGAGGTTGTGGATCACAAAATGCACGTTTAATCATTTACAGGAGACTTCACTACAATTTTCCAACACAACAATGCAAACATCTCCAAGGGACTTGTTATGTGTTTTATGACAACCATTCGGCTTCATTTATACCAAAAAATCAGCTTGCTTAATTCTGTTTTTCCTGGTCAAAATGCTCACAGACTGTTAAAGTATTTAAGGGAACATCCACTATATTCTTGGCAGGTTAAAAAGCAAAACACCACCTCCACCTAATGACCAAAATCTCAGTCATCCAGGGAAACACAACTATATTTCTGATCTCTCTCTTGGGTGTTTAGGATCCAGTTGGCGGTTAGTTAATACCACTTAAAGCCCACTACCAGCGATTTTTTTCAAAATTGTAAACAAATCGTGCCCCTATTTTTCATCAGTCTATTTTTTTGCCATTGTATGTATTGGAAATTGTCTTTTGTAGTAAAGACCCCTGGTAAGTGGCTAAGCATAACACACCATATTGTCAAGAAATTAGGATTTTTATGCTTTGTTACTAATAAAAGTCAGGATCTGACCGTTGTACGTCTAGAAACAGTTTGTAAATGCTTTCTTCAAGACCGCTTTAAAAATGCTTTTAAATGTCTGTTTTTCACAAGAATGGTTAACATAGTGTTGATATGTTCTACACTGGCCCAATTAAAGACCAAAATGGGAATTTTTGAATTGGAAATGAAAATCAGGGCTTTTAATCAAAGGTGGCGGTTGCATAAACACAAAGAATAAAGCCTTTGAAACCACTGCTACTAATAAGGATTTAGTAGATTAGTTGACCACCCAGGGGTTTTGCTTGTCTCTGGCTAATCAATGTTAGTTATGGCTACTACTCAAAGGCATAGTGCTATGCAACATACAATTTGGATTTTGTTGGTATGTCTACAACCTAGATGCAAAAGAGACCCTTATAGAATAGCTATATACTGAAGTACTCTGGCTGATGGAAATTGTCAGTGGAAGTGTTAATAGGACAAGCTTATTAACAGTAGGGCATTCTCAAAAAAGAAACCCTTTTTGATCAAAAATTAAGGAATGGTATATTGCATAATTTCTTTACATTATCACATTAACCATCCTTCCAAATTCCTGCATGAATTTAAACATATGATCAACTCAAACACCCTCATTTGCATAAATTGAATGCATTTAATATTTTGGGATAAAAAAGTGAGATTATTTACACCATTGCTTTTTAGTTTTTATTGAATTAGATATTCATTTCTGTTTGAAATACTGCCTAAATAGTGCATGGGACTTCATTTCAAAATTTATGTTGAAAATATTAAATTTTATAGAAATAGACAAGTAAATTAGCAAAGAATTTTATTGACTTCCATATGTCCACACGGGACCAAAAAAAGACAGAATTTTTATTACTAGACAAAAACCCCTGTCTCAGTAATGTTTTCATATTTCATGTCAAAAGCCAGTTATATGTACATTAGTATACAAAATACATGGTTTAGATCTTTCTTATTCAAAAGGATATTGATGTGCTAATTACTGTCACACACGATACCGGCACTCACCATTTAGTATTGAAGACATAAATTTATGGCCAGATTGAAGAAGGTAGCAGTGTTAACGTTTATTATCAGTTAAAATATGAATATGATCAGTTTAAACAAGAAAACAATAATTAATTTTAATAAAGACTGGCTTAAACTTGATTTGCATGTGTCTTTTGAAAGTTTGGGGTGAAGTTGCAAAATTTAACAGACTTGCACTATTTCAACACAGGAAATCTGCATACTAGGAGTAGCATAGCTCTTTGCAAGTTATTACTGATGACATTGTACTGAAAGTGTTTGAGATAGTTCAGAATATGGAAATAAACAAGATTTTATTTCAACTTCATTTTTGGTGCACATTAACAATGGTCACCAATTTTGTGTTGTAAGTCAATGGAGATGTCACACACGTAACCACAAATGTCACACACGTGACCGTACTTAGTGATATAAATTTGTTATTTACCAAGTAAAGTTTGCTTGTTACTTTTAATTACCAACATTGTTGGAATTACAAAGTACCAATGTCTTTCTGAAATAAATATAAGAATGTGAGTACTTAAATAATCACAGAATTTTACAGTTGAATTTTGAATTCTAAAAACCCCTTTTTGTCTGAGGTCACAAATGTGACCGAACTTTATTTGCCCCTCATGACAAAATAACCAATCTGGCGAAAGTGGAAATATTATTTTGGGTTAGGTTTGGACTAAAGGTAATTCATTATACCAAACGTAATAACAGATTGGTTATATTGGCAAAACAGCATTGTATTGAAAATCAAAATTTACCATTTTTAGGTCACAAACGTGACCGAAGAATGGCCCAGTACCATTAAATACAGATTGCAGCACAAAAGGCAGAAGTGTGGTGCATATGCTACGAGTGATATCTACAAATAACTCCCGTCTTTACCAAATGTAAATTCACTTTTCTAGGCATACTGTACCCATGGTAAATTTGTTAGTACAATGATATATAATGATCATTGAAGTGTGCCCTGTAATACTGAGACTCTGGGAGCTCACTTTGTGCATTCTGTGTACTTTGTAATTGCCATATTGTCTCTAATAAAAGCCCCGGGACATGCAATTTTCCAAAAGGGGACATTTATTAGAAGCAAACTTTCAATTATGAATGATGGCAATGAAAATGTCATAGCAGTCACTTTCAGTTTGTTTCTGGGGTCAAATCAAATATGGCGGTGTCAATGTGAAGAGTGTTCTACTGACAAAAGTAGAAGCATTTTCATGCAGAAATCTGATTTACATCATTCTATATGGAAATTATAGTATAATTTGCCATTAAACTGAATGGAAGTTGAAGTTAAAAATAGGTTTTGTCACTGCAGTCGACAATGCTGACATGAAGCAAATGCTTGCTATCACAATAATAATGGCACAAAAAGTTTGGTCACTTTGTGCATGTTTACTATTGGGGAGCTTTTATTAGAGAAAATACAGTACACCATGTCCATTTCTCAATACAATGGTCACAGAGCTGTGTCCTCAAATGTTAATGCACATGCTCCAGGACCATATGGCAAATATGGTCCTGGAGCAGTATTTGACAGAATATTTCTCCACTGCTTCACGAGCATATGCTCCTGGACTATTTGTGTATTCAAATATTCTCCAGGAGCACATTCAGCATATTCAAATATGTTCCTGGACCATATTTTTTTATTTATGCTCCAGGACAATATGGTCCTGGACCATATGGTCCTGGAGCATAATTTCGGTCAAAAATCTCATAGAAGCATTCTGCCCGTCTCTTAATACTAGATCCTGAAATTACAAAAGCTCACCCTGTATATTCTGGGTATTATGTATACCATGCCACTATCCATTCATAGTTAAATAAGGATTGATTGTATACTTATTACACAAAAACAATCTGGATAAATAATTTTGAAACTGTAACAAAGTATAAAACAGAAGTACCAAAAAGGTAAAGTGAAAGAAGATCAAATCGATTTCAATTATTAAATCCTTGGGCTATTTGAATCATAATTACAGATAACCCCAATCCTCATTTGTATTATGTTTAACTGATGACAAATCTACTGGGGATATTTTTGCCTCTTAGTTGTGACATTTAAGCAAAATTGAAATGTTGGGATACAAAATAAACTTTGTATTTGAAGCAAATCTTAAACTGTGCACTTTTGATCCTTTTGAAATTATCATGGTGGTAGCAGAACTATTAAGTGGGACAATCAGCCCAAGTCTCAGACAATGTTTCTTTGTCCAATCAAAATGAAATTGTTAATTACAATGATGAAACATTTTTGACATTACATTGTGCAACAGATTTGTATAGACTGAACAGGATGAACATGACTACAGAACTCCTTCTGTTTCCAATCTAATCTTTGCACAAGGCCTACTGTTTTCCTGGCCTGAGGGGAGTTGTGGTGAAATCAGGGAAATTCCCTGTCCCAGATGGGATGTGTGTGGGATTCTGTAGTAGCCCACTATGGTTAAGTTAAACATCTACATGGCATATCCTGTAGAGTACTATAGTTTATTCTATACTAAATATGCTGGAATTACTTTTATCTTCTTTTGCTTATATTATGTATGTCAATGACATTGTTCCTCACTCTTCTTTTACAAAAATATTGGCCACTTCAATTTATATAAGTTGCTCCCAACAACACTCTTAACTGTCTGTTTCTCATGGGCACTATCATTGCATTTGAATCATTGGATAATTTATTTATGGGGTTATGATATAATTACCCATTGCAGCCAGGGCAAGAAAAAATTTGAGTTCCATACAGATACAGAATATCAATTTTGATTGGTTACTCATAAGAGTTTATTATACAGTGGAAACTCGTTAGTACGAAATCACCGGGGCCGACTTCTGTAGCTCGTATTATCCGGAATTCGTATTAAACTTCAGGTACATGTATCAAGATACATGTACATAAGCCAGCGAAAATTACTGTCAACCCCACTCCCAGCAGCAGAATTAGCCTTAACCGGCATCGGCAGCGCTAGTCATGGCCGGTAGTCATGAGTTTGACTTGAAGCTTTGCCAGGGAATTCACCGTAATTTGCTTATACTTACACATTTCAGTGTTTACATCAAATTCTAATGTTGATAAAAGTACATTCTACTTAAAAATTAATTCATATTTTTAAAACTTTCATTTTACATCTGTATGTACACGATTTTACATAGTTAATCCTTTCGAAATGCGGGGTAACAAACGTCCACCATATTTACGCAGATTTTTGTTGTTCGGCTCCTCGCCAGGTGTGATGGCGATGCGAAAACAATACGTTATATTTTATTCCAATCATATAGCAAAAGTACAACGCAATGCGAAATTGAAAAGGGCTTCGTAATTAACTCAGGCTTTATACTATTGGCGTTTGTATTCAGTGGGGTGGTGGACAAGTGAAATGGTGAGGACATTACCGTAGCAATCCCAAGCGTATTGCGGTTCTGGAATTCCATCAGGCAAAAATTTCATGGTGGGATAGTTTTCATATACATTGTAAAAACTTTCAATGGAAAAAAAAATAGAGTCGTGTTATCGGGTAATATACATAATGAAAAACGTAACGTCGGGGCCGCATTCTGTGCTCGTATCAAGCGGTTTTTCGCATATTTACTCGTATAAACGATTATTTTGTACCAAAGCATAGGGAATCAAACGGGACAGCCGTATTTCGCTCGTACTAGCCGGTTTTTTTGTATAAGAGATTTCGTTACGACGAGTTTCCCACTGTAATAGTCTGAAATGAAGCCCAATCCAGATCTGTACGAGAAGTGGACACGGTGAAAACATCCCTGTTGAATGCAACAATTGGGCTGTCTACTCCTCCGGGTCACTTCCGGTGCTTCTTAGCCTTTATACGACCTCGTTGCGCAGTATCACTCCGGGACACACAACCACTATGCGTACTTTCTCTTTCTAACAATCCGGGCATCTGTGATCGCCGTTTGCGTGGACCCTTTATGCCCATTTCTTTGGATTGTTTCTAGGCAGCAAGTGAAAAGATAGGACATTCTAAATGTGCATGTTATTTAATAACGAGTGGCTACCATTCCAGTCTCCGCTCTCCCTTAAGGTAAAAATTCGGCGCATTATGCCAGTTCACACGGCAAGACTAGACGTCTCCCCGGTGGACATCGCATTAGACAGCCCTATGCAAATTTTTTGGTTGATTGATCTGAGCATACACAGTACAGAGGCCAGTGGGACAACTATTGGGCCATAATTAATTAGCATTACTTAGCATGCATGTTGCAAAGGCCTAGATGATGGGCGGCTTGACCAGGGCGTTCATGCAGAAAAAGTCAAAATTTCAAGGTTGAATCTATGCAAATGATACAATATAAAGGTTAACCCTTCGGTTTGGATACAAAAATGTATCCACGTATGACAAAATGTGTGAGAATATTCAGTAAGAAGAAAGTTTGAAATATTCCTTGCAAAACTGTGGTGATCAAAGGTCAAAGAGAGAAAAAACTGGATGCGGAACGATTGCAGTATTCCTCAGAAGCTCACTGATACATTTACACATGGGAAATAAAATTTTCCAATGAACACAAAATGGCTTTCCCGCAAAATCACAAGTTCACGTAAGTCATGGAAAGAAAGCACTGTATCGATACAGTGGTAATTATTATAATACTAATCAGGGAATTTTTCCACACCGTTTCTAAGTATGGGAGACCTCAGGGGTGCAACAATGACATAAGAGTTGCGGCTGTGTCTTGAGACACTCTGACTACACTCTGCGGATATAGACCTGTATTTTTTGTAGTGGTGTCAAAGTAGAATGTTGTAGTTTTTAAGGAGGATTTAAAAGGTCTATGAATCCAACCAGGGATTAAGTGGGACATATCATTGAATTCCTGAAAATTGATCTGACCTTGTCCTACCAGCCAAACGCTTGCATGTGACGCAAAAACTTTCATGCAGAAATCATCTAAACAAAAGGCTCTTGAAGAAGGAGTTTAATGGTAAATTTCCTACCCAAAAATGTGGAGTATGCTTTTTATGCTGGAAATACTCACCCAAGCAATAATCTCTATTTTTTTTTATTATGGCCAAATTTCTGGTGTTCCGGAAAGTCTTACAGGCCTGTCCCAACTTCACACCACCACACTTGTGTAGTTGTCTTACCAGAAAGTACAAAGTGATGTCACTAGTTTTATGCAAACTTAATGCCAACCTATCATGAATGGAAACTATCAATTAATTCTGGTCAGGAACAAGGATAACCCAAACAAGTGCGATTATTACATAGCAAAGGTACTGGGCCATACAACACCATTGTGATCCTAGTTATCAACTAGGAATTTCGCGTGTTCTCGGGCTCTTTCTAGGTTCAGGTTTGCTGGTTGTTGGGGAAATGGTGGGGGGGAGGCTGGATGTAAACTGTGGGTTGCCAGGGGTTCAGTTGGCAGTGGTGTGAGGCTTTGTTCAGAAACCTATCGGTCGCTCTGGAGGCCATTTGTAACCGCGGTTGGATGGATGGCAGTGGTATGTGAATTGAAAGCAGACGTTTCCTGCAGTGTTTTAGATGTTTTGAATATATGTCAAATATGAATTGTAATTCCGTGGCTGAATATTCAGGCGACTTGCCCGTTGTTTAGGTTGGACTGTTGACTGGAATAGTTGATGCATCACTCTTATCTATTTTCCAATCATTACATTACATCAGTAGTAGAGTATTGGTGTACCAGGTGAAAAAGGTGTTGGTCACAGGAACAAAGATCAACAGAGTGTGCAGGAAGAAAAGCCTGGTGCAAGTAAAAAGAAGGTTCGTGTGGTAGCTAGCGGAGTGTGAGGGGCTTCAGGCGACTCCGGAAAAATCTCCAAGTGACTAAGCGGAACCCAGTTATATAAAAAGCTGTAGGGGTGTTCCAGATGGCAGATGCACACTTAGAAAAAACCTGTGAGGGTAAGAGAATTCTACATTACAGTGGGTGCTGTTGTAGCTGTTGTGGTGGTTGCCTAGTTTGAGTGGTCTGCGATTTACAAACATGCAAAGTTTGTAGGTTGCACACGGAATGGATGGTCCAGAATTGAAGCTGTAAGTTGTCTTGACAATTGCTGGAATAGGGACGCCAGGGGTTTACAATAATGACTTTCATTCGCGAACAATCCTTTTGTTTTGTTATTATATAGATTTTTGTTTATTTGATTTTTAATTATACTGTATATATTTTATTCCTAGTGTTTATTTTGTTTTTAATTATGTAATGTATATGGGTCATTCTTATTTGATTATTTAGTTTTTATTTACGATTTAGTCACCTTTAATTTGGTATTTCAAGTTTTGTTGTAACGATGTTAACGTCATTATTAATAATTTAGGTTTGAGTTTATTCTATTTATTTTTCATTTTCGTTGTTTTAGTTATGATGTATATGTATTTCTCAACATTTTTGGTTTAATGTATTGGCTGCTTATTGCTTTGTTTTTTACTTATTTAGTCATCTTTTATTTTGTTTAGTGTTGATTAGTTAAAGTTTTTTTTTCATTTTTTAACTATTTATATTATTACTATTTTGGTATACGGCTTTGATTTTATACTTTTTAAAATACTTTTCTATCCTCCGTTTATTTTTTTTTATTACCATTTTGGCTTTTATTTTTTTATATTGGTCGTTTTCTTATCATTATTTTGTATGATTGTAACTTTATTTGGTTTCATTTATTTATTAATTTATATTTCTATTCCTTTTCAGGAGAAGGCGCGATATAAAGTATCTGTTATTGTGTTATTATTCTTTTTTATTTTAATCATTTATTTAATGATATGTAAGATAGTGTACAACAGATTTTATTGGTTTTATTTTTTAAATTATTTTTATTATTTTCTTCATCTGTTTATTATATCTTTCGTTTTATTTGTTACGTTTAATTTGTACTGATTTTTTCTCTCATTTCATTTCCATTTGTTATTTGTATTAATTTTTAGTTGTGTTAATTTCTTTTTGTTATGGCTTTAGGACCTATATATGTATGACTCTGTGTTGTTCATGTGCGAAAAAAACACATCTGTCACACCAAACATTAACCAATTCTAAAATACAATTAAAGAAATTAACACCCCCCCCTAAACAAAAAATCAGCCGAAAGTTGGATTCGAACCCAGACCAACGGGTCCTATATTAACGAATCATATCTTAACAATAAGCTGAGGACCACTAGTAGCTGAAGAAACTGGAGGATCACTTGACTATGAGCATCCAGTTCTGACAATACGCATCAAACAATGTAATAACCATATTACAAGAATGGTTGTTTATGACAGGGATTACTAACTGCAAAAATATATACATCTGATGCAGCATGCTACGCCAACCATTCATTCCTCCTACTGCCTAGTACAAGTGCATTGGGCCCCTGTAGAAGGTTAAAATGGGAATACGGGCATGGTGGATTTAGCTTCTTAGCAAAAGGCCCTCAATGCTCGGAAGATGATTTATACAAGCACGTCATATTAACATGGGAAGTGATAAATATTCTGTGCATTTATTAGGTTTATCTAACCAATCCCACATGATATTGCTCCCCATATAACATCTCCCAACTCCATCATGTCGTACACTTAAAGATGTAATTATATTACAGTGAAGTTAATAAGCGGTTTGTGGATGGGTAGGTGTTTGAGTGCATCTTTGGCAAATGTTCAGAAAACTAAGAGTAGTAACACTATAAAAAAACACACTTCCACATGAGTGACACTTCGTGAGCCTTTAATTTTGTTTTTTTTAAAAAGTTTGGAAATTAACCGGCTCTGACCATTCTGACAATACCAAAAGGACAAAAAATTATTCTTTTCACGGAGGGTAGCATATATTAGTTTATATAACAGGTCTATTCTTGATTCAATCAGAATAGCAATATTAGTTATGATTTTAGTACCAGCACCAATTGAACCATTTAATCTATAATGTAAACAAGTAGTTTAATGTCAACTGTCAGATGTTAATGCCAAAACACAAGGGTCAAAAGACTTTTGGGGCTAGGGGGGCTAGTTTGAGCAAATCCGCCAAAAAGTAGCACATCGAGTGCATTTTGACCATAGGCCAAAATTTATCACGGGAGCAGCTACTTTGTGAAAACTGGGGCTAATCACTTAGGCCTCGATTATTGCACAACACCTCTTCTGTGAAAGTAAAACAATATGTTTGTTCCTTTGAAAATTAATCCATTTTAAAGGCTTCAAAATAAATCCGTCATGAGGGGGGAGTGTCATGTGTTATGAAATTGTTTGCATATCGGTGCAAATCTTAGATTTAACCCATTTACTGGGACCCGTGCTAGGTAAATTCTTGGGCCTCGAACACCAAGAATTTTAGAGGTAATATGATTGGCTCTGTTTTGTGACATGCGCCAGCAAAACACAAATTTCTGGGCCGAAAGATTGATATCGGGTTACAGTTTTATGAGAGACCAAGACATTAGTTTGTCTAAAAAATCAAGTGCAGGTTCCGCCAGAATTGCCTATGTCTAGCTAGCTCGCAAAATGGTTAAGCTTCACTGTACTAAAACAATGAAACCAATAAAGCAACAAATCGGGGCTAGAATTCAAGGTAAGTAAGTTAAAATAGAAAAACAAACAGATTCTATTAAAACATTATCAAAAAAAACTAACAATTTCAAAAAACACTGATGTTTTACATGTATCAAAGAGCATATAGAGCATTTAAAAAAGATGCGGGTTTTGTGTGGTTTTGAGTGGGGGTCCATGACCTAGCTTATTGAGGTACAATTTCAAAATTCACAATGCATTATGGGATTGCATATGACAAATCCTCTGTGAAGTACTCCCTGTTCAGTCTAAGTGTTCATGTGAGGTCATCCTATGATAGTTCTTACCATATCACCAATAAACCCTACAATATCCACATAGAATTACCAGCAGTAATATACCGGAGTCCAAGTCCCAGTATGTACACACAAAACAGGTAGAGAGTGTTATAGATCATATGGTCCTGGTAACTAGCTTAAGATCTCGGCTTATCCTGGGCCTAGTGTTCATGGTGGGTAGGGACAAAGCGTGGTGTTGGGTGATGATTGTCGAAGATCGCTTGCGATTGTGTGGGTAGACGATTGGTGGGGCAAAGTACTGTTTGGCCACAGCTCCTGAGAAAGAAACCTGGTTAACGTACCATCAGCAATTCTTATCCGACGAACTGAAAAATGTAACACAGTAGGAGGATAAATGTATTATTATAAGTAACCTTCAAGGGAGTGTGATGTTGTTGTTTAGTGTGTTGGGAGAGTGTTGCTTTGGACCCAAGGGTTCCTGGTTCAAATCTTGGTGCGCTTACTTCGACTAATGAACTGGAATTTTTAATACTGGAGTGTCATTGATATTATATATTCTCTCTCCATTTGTTTTGTTTAACATGTGTATATATAAAGGTGTAACATCATGCAGTATTAGTTTGCTCTGATGATGGGAGTGATTCCCTAAGGAAAGATTATTTCTATCATGTTTACCAACATGAGTACCAAGTAGTTTCAAATCAGTTTGTTTTGGATGTGGCAACATGGCACATGATTAAGTTGCTCCAGCCTACAAAGTGCTGGTTGCTTGATTGCGTTTGTTTAGGTCTCTCCAGCAATTTAATTTAGCCTTATGAGCTATGACATGAGGTTAAATAAATCTTTGAATACCAAATACTACACGTTAGTAGAGTGGAAATAGGGGGCACGACTTACCCCGAATAAAACGTAGTACTGGCTACGGGTCTATCACACTGAACTTGAGGGGTGATAGCCTTAGCCAGTACTAAGGGAAAATAGTAAACCGTATTCCCGATATAAACCAAGTAGATTTGTTTTATCCACACCTCCACTGTGATCAAGGCCAAGTTGCAGGGAGGGAAAACAGTCCAAACTTTTTTCCCTAGGAAAGAGCACTTGTAATCGGAAGAAATAGCCAATGAAATAGCATGGATTATGGGCATGAATATTCATGATGTGTATAAATGACCTGGCTACTACCACAATTGGCCCCACATACCCGGCCCATTGTAATATCTTTAGCTCATGGTTTGCTGAAGTCTATACATATCCATGGTCTCTGATTTGTGGAAAGAAATTGAGGTGACTTTGATTCATTTTTAAGAAAGTGCCAGTTTTATGTGCGGAAAGACAGTTATGTGATGGTAATTAATTTATTATGAATTACACTTTGTTTTCCTTAGCCCCTCGATGGGGAAAACAGAATTTGTAACAGTTGGTGGTTAATTTGGTCCACGCCCCTAGTTAAACGCAACATCTAACCTTAGCAGTTCCTGGAAATTAGATTGTTTATACAGAGCATTCACCATACAAAAATTCAGCAGCAAATAACAAGAAATTACTAGGTCAAGTGTGGGGAAGGAAGTCGGTAAAAAGGGGTGGAAAGGGTTGTTGTTACTGAACCCCTTCACGAATTTAACAAGGGTATTAGGTAAAAGTGATGTGAGGGGTTTTTCTGTATAAACATTTGTTACTGTTGTAATATTGTGCATATCAACACTAGGAGAACACGGGCACTAGTAGTTAGTATGGCTTAAGGGATACGCTTATGCGCACATTCCCAAACACTGTTGAGTGGCATTTCTCCACAGATGATCTCTGTTAATACATCTTAACAGCCCTGTGAAAGCAGATAATAGCCTAACAAATGAATTGAGCATGGCAGCAGTAAGCAGTATTGTTTCCTCAAACAATGCTTAAGGAACAAGGGTATAATGAGACAGACACCTATGGAGATGGGGCAATAGTGGGCACTATAATATGAAGCGTATGATTGCCTTTGCTCTACGTCTCTACGGAATAGTTATCAAAAATGTTGCAAACTGCTTTTAAACTAATAAAAACCATAAAATCAAAAGGCATGTTGTGAAAAGAGAGTAGTCAGTATGTTTACAGAGCTCTTTCTGTAACAGCCACCAGAGAGAGGTACACTATTACAATGGTGAAAAATCTTGTGAGCTCATTTTGATCCCTCCCATTAAAGATTGTTTCCCTCAGCAAAAACCATGAAATAAGTTGCTATGATATTTAAAATTAATGCATCGGTATCTCAGGAAGTTTTCTGTGCAGGTAGGCATCCTTTAGGTTTAGAGAAAAAACACACAGCTGAGATTTTTCCCAGCATATGCTCCTTCGGGCTGGATTGCATGTTCCGATTTTAACATAACTTTGTATTTGTATCAGGTTTTGTCAATTTGTTGTTCTTGAGTTAGTGAAAAATCAATAAAATTGGGGGCATCTAGCGAATAATTTTAGAGATTTGCTGGTGTGAACAAGAGTGCACCTCTGATAATGACTACGAAAAAAGATTGATATATATCACTATATCCTAGGCTAGGGCGAACATTTCTTTCATAACATAGAGTTTGACTTAGGGGGAAATTTGTGTTTCGCCTTAACGTTATCTTTTGTTTGCACTTTATTCGTCAAAAGAAATGAATATAAATTATGGCAAATGGAGATATTCATTTTAGCAACAATAAACATGAATATTAATAATTTAGCATAATAAGAAGGCTAATTATTGACTAATGAATAGTAATATTTTCCGCCCTTATGGTTCAATCTAGTAAATCTATATATATATATATATATATACGTATATATATCTTATATATATAATATATATATATATAGTCTAGAAAGTCCAAATATATTCAATTGGAATTCAAACCACATTAAATTTTATTCACGAGAAAATGCCACCAATTATTTCGCATAGGCTTCTGTCAAGTGGTGAAGCGTGAAAGTGACCAATGGACAACATGCGTGGAACGCGAGAGCGCAGGTGAAGGATCGTAAAGCGTCGGAGCGTATGACGAGACCGCTGTGATAGCACGGCCGCAGAAATTGCCCGGTGAGGTCACCACACAAGATTACTGCGGTAAGGGAGCAGAGATGATGCAGAAGGAAAAGGTAAACATGAAGAAGTTAGAAACAGAAGATGAAATACGGAAAGAGCAGAGGGTGAGACGAAAGGATAGACAGAGAGAGAAAAAAGAAAAAAGACAAAAGAGAGGTGGAAAGAAGGTTAAACGGGAAAAGACGGAAATGAAAGATAAGAAGAAAAGAACAGAGAAAGGGGAGATGAAGAAAGGAGACATAAAAAGAAACCAGAATATATAAATATACAAAAACATTATTGCATAAGGGAAAAATATACCCAAAATATGAAACTAGAAGCTTACAATATGTAAAAAAATAAAAATGTAAAAAAAATAAATAAATAAATACATAAATAAATAAACAAATAATAATGAAAAAAAAAAAAACACAAATAAATAAATAATATTAAAACATAAGTGAAAGGACAAAGGGTTACATAAAGTGCCATAACAGGCAGAATGAAAGTTCAACAAGCAAAGAGGAGGCACAAAACCCCTATTCAGTTCAGCGGGACTGAGTTCCTGGAAGATTAAAAGAATGGAATCTATGTTCCTTCCCTAGGTTGCACTGTGTCCCAAACTGAATTATGATGCGTGTTCTGTGTTTCCTCTTGTCTTGTCGCGTGTACTTGTAGTCTAGGGCGGGTTGATGACTACATCAGAGAGTGTGGTGCTCGTCACTGGATGAAAAGTGAAATGTTGAGGCAACTGGCTTGGATTGGAGTTGTCACGAACTATGATGTCACGTCGATGTTCTTCTGTGACTCTGTCGGCCAATCTCGTTCGGTCTCTCGATGTAGAGGGTCTCTGAATGGCTTTTACAGCCTATGGCATAGATGACGTGGGTGGTGTGCAGGTGAAGCTACTTAGATGTAGTTGTAGAGTAAGTGCCAGAGTAGCCGGTGATTGAATTGGTTTCCAGACATGGCGGGACGGTGTGACACCGGCGAAGGTTACATGGGTGGTACCGACCGAAGAAGTACTGTTTGAGTTGAGAGATGAACTGACGAGTGTGTCCTTTTGATTGTTTTTATACTATGGGATGATGTCATGGTGGCTCACCAAAAATACTCTAGTTGAAGGGTGCTCTTGAAGTATTTTCCAGTTACGGTGTACGATCTTCGCTTATCTGGCATGGTTTGGGGATGGTATGTGAGCACCATCACCGGTCTATTGGGATTTAGTTATGTATTATTTATTTATTCATTTTTATTTTGTAATATTGTAATTTCCTGCGCGTGGCTATCACAGAGATCTCGTCATACGCTCCGACGCAGACGCGTACGATCCTTCACCTGCGCTCTCGCGTTTCCACGCATGTTGTCCCATTAGGTCACTTGCACGCATTCACCACTTGACAAATGCCTATGGCCAAATATTGTGGAATTCTCGTGAATAATAAAATTATGTGGTTTGATTTCCATTAAGATATTTGGACTTTCTGACTTTATAATAATTAAACCCTACGCAGCCTCACCTTATATACCTATTAACTATATTACAGGGTGAGTCAAAACAAACCCTACATTCAGAACAAAAAATAATTAAAATAGTTAAGAATTTTTGCTCAAATGTTGTCATGGTTATAAAGAAGTGATAAACAGGCTTTCAAGAAAAAACGTTTATTTGGGTGTCATTTGGATTTGGAGGAAGAAGTTACGCTATTTTGCTGAGAGATTCTTAAAAAATCATTGTATTGGCTGATTTGAGCCAAACAAAGAGCATCGCTACCATAGAGTAACCTTGGTCTCAGCAGTGGATATTGAGTCCAAAAACAGTGTAAAATACCAATTATTGTTAAACAATAGAAGGTGGGAGAGTAATTGAAGGATTATAAAAATACTATCCCAGCGATTACAAAGAAATGCTCAGAAAAGAAAAATGTTTCAAATTTCCCAAATAGAAATTCAAGATAGCTGGTTTAAGACCCCAGTTTACTCGGTTAGCAAATTTTCCTGGTTTTAACCTACAACGAAAATTGGGAGCAAAGTTGGTGAAACCAAATTAAAGTTTGTTCCGCTTGAAAAACAGCAGTACGATATTGAATGTAAGTTTAATTCAGATTTAGTTACAGAAACCTTAAGCTTTAGTTCTTCTTGCAATTTAGGGATGCGCTGAGTATACTGTATTGTGCAAAATAATTACCTGAGCGATTTGTATAAAACAAAAATCGTGAGCAGTTTCATAGTTCATGAATGAGACATTGATAT
The DNA here is from genome assembly GCA_023653785.1 of Ophioderma brevispina. Taxonomy (NCBI): domain Eukaryota; kingdom Metazoa; phylum Echinodermata; class Ophiuroidea; order Amphilepidida; family Ophiodermatidae; genus Ophioderma; species Ophioderma brevispina. The sequence continues at coordinate 64,040 of JAMKCH010008978.1, forward strand.
GGAGTGAGTTATTTTCAATAAATGACTCTTATGATTGAAAACAATGGTAATTTCAATTTTTGAAGATAGTTTACTTTATTAATTATGTTACACAATAGACAATTTTATTCAAACTATACGTTTTTTCGAGAAGATCAGAAGAAGAAAGAAATCGATACCATCTGAAATTGTGTTTGTATTGTCTTTGCCTATTAATGTGTTACGGCTATATACGTCGGTTTGTAGTCTTCCGAATTTATATGTGCTTAAAATAGGACCCGGACCAAACTGAATGTTTTAGGTCCTTCCGCAAAAATGACATAGTTTCTACCCAAAGTCCGAAAGACATCCAAATAAAAATCTTCTGATAGCCTGTTTATCTCTGTAAACAACCAAAGCAAACATTGAAGCAAAAATAACGTTTTAACCTTTGAAGAAAAAATCTTTCCTGAATGTAGGGTTTTAGTGACGCACCACGTATGTATAGTATATATAGAATTTAATAATAATATAGAATCATAGGTTTGCATTGAATATTTTTAACGGCCATTTAAATAATACTTCAATGCATGGTATGTGCGTACCCTTTGCACCTATGATTCTATATTAACTTAACGCATAGCGCCACCCTTGACTCTATTATATATATATATCTTGCTTACAGGCACCAAAACCCTGCAATCGCCGTCTTTGCCGAACCTGCAAGTATGTGGCCGGGGATATCACCCAAGTCAACGGACCAAAAGGGCCCATCCATATCAACAGCGATTTTCCTGCACGTCAAGCAACATCACTTACGCCATCGTCTTGCAAGGATTGTCGCATGGTATATATTGGGGAGACAAAAGAACTCCTTTCAATCAGAGTTTCCGCTCAGTAGATCTATCAAGAAGAAGCCCAAAATATGCCGGTTTTGCAACCACTTCCAATCAGAACAGCATACCATGGATGGACCTTCGTCACCGTGGTCATCGTCTACTGAAGGCATCACGGACCATCAGGGCACCATTCGAACAGCGGGTCCTCAACCAGTTGGGAAACACTGCCCATAGAGGCTTGAATATCATGTTGAAGGCGTTAAAATAACTTTTTCGTCTATGTTTAGTTATATGCGTGATGAATTTGCGAATTTGCGCTTCGCGCCAGCAAATTCCGTGCTACCAAGCTCAGCATCTTCCGCAGCGACTGTTGCGCGCATTGTTTTGCCACGCGCTCTTTTGTTTTCCTTTTCTTTTCACGCACCTTCTCATTAAACATAACCTCTATGTTAACCTGATGAAGGGGCATGTATGTGCCTCGAAAATATAGTTGTATTTTTCAACTAATTAGCATGTCACAATAAACTTTTACGTGAATTTGATCTATATATATATAAGTAATTTTTGTCAAGTCCAAAATAATATCTTTTGATTACTGAATGAATAAAACAATATTATTGTTAATTATTTAAAAAAATAATATCAACCTGATACGAGCCACTCATTGTTGGTCCAAATTTGTTGCACTGTTTGGATTCAGATTTATTTCACATAAACTATAAGCGATAGCTATTAAGCTGTCTGGGGCTGGCAGACATTCCACAGCATACCTGTGCTGACTGCGTCACTATCAATATGGCCCACAACGTATGTTAATAAGTTGACTTCATTTGAGTGAATTGCTTACGGTAATTCTTTTTCATATTTGAAAGTTTGACATAATGAATTATATCACTTCTACTGCCCATTTATTGAAAAAAGCGCCACTATGATGATCCAACATATCACATGACGCCCTCACACTGATGGGTCGCAACATGCATTCCACACAATACAGTGTTTGCAGACTCATAGAGTTATAATGTATACTCAGCCGAGGAATTCAAATCTGTGCCTTGCCTCATTATTTGGAAGTTTTCCAAACCTGGACAGACTGTTTCATAAATGATAATTAGGGAACGAACAAAATGGTGATGCATTACCAAAACATCCTCAAATTATATCTAGCAACCAGGGCTGGATACGGGTGTATAAGCTGGTGCATTCAAACAAATGCATTTCAGGTGATGCATGTGCAAAAGGAGGGCCTTGTGAGATACAACCCAATTCCCCCAAATAATGGTTACTTGGGTGAAAATGTACTAATTTCCCCAAAATGGGTCTGTTTGTGGTAGTTTCCTACTATTTTCTAAAAAAGTGAAGTCTTTTGGTGAAATTGAGAAGAAAATCCCCCAAAACAGGGTTCTTGGTGACAGTAGTGAAAGTTGGTAAAATGGGGTCTTTGGGAGACAACGGTGCTGAAAAGAGTCTGTAAGCTTACATATTATCACCTCCAAAATGGGAGTGTCCCCCTTCCCGCTATCAACATTATACACATCTCAGCATGATTGTAACAGACTACTTACAGACTCATTAAGATGACAAGACAGTCTGTACAGAGATCTCACAAGGGTTGCAATCTTCATAGGTCCTGATTTGGCTGGCAGGTCAGGGCTCCCATGGTAAACATCTCAACATCTACAAACCATTCACCACTAAACAAAAAGCAAAGATAACTTTGTGTTGTCACTCTATCGGTTGCTAATAATCCCCCTTCACACGTTCTATTGTACATGTTCGACGTTTTCTCGGGCAAAGAATAATCCATTTCTGTTGCGCAGCGATGCCCTGTGCATCGTTAACCCTTCAAGGGCGTATTCATGGATAGACGATTGCCTGCAAATTCACAGCTGTTATTGGGTCACTGTCCTGTGAAGAACCATTTGCAAGTTTGTGCCAGAATTCTAGCAATGTCTGTAGGTTTCAGTTGCACTCTTTTTAAATTCGAGTTATATTCGCTACACTGGTCATCGACCTGGCTCAATGCAAATTTCTGATACTCATCCTGAACCAGAAGTACACTCGTTTCCAAGTTGCTACCCAACTGTGGCAGTTGGATATCTTGACTCGAAAAGGGCTTATAGGGTTAGTGGAACTACTAATAATCTAGATAGTAAGGGTTTAGAATCTTGTAAAATCATAAACCAAGAATTTCGAAGAAATCAGTACTTTCCTGAAGATAATCTGCTCAATCTTTATACTTCTTTATGTGCACCCACTACTTAAATCTAAGTGTTTGACTTGATTGTAGAACTAGAGACCTTTTGTATACCAATTATATATGAGATGCAATCATGCAATGATTCATGTTTTGGAATTCTTGACTTCTAAACCCACTCGAAGTAATGACATTTCTAGATTAAGAAAGAATTGTAAGCTCTAAGGACACGGTGTTTATCACCATTCTAACGTTGTGTCACATTCCAAATTCTTCACCCTTCATGTTCACCTCACATTCAAAGTAATCAACCGCCACATGTAGCTTTAGTGGAGTAAAAAATAATTGACTGGTTGCCCTTCCTGACGCCAATCCAGTTTTTGACGGTGGGACAAGCCTTTGGGGGCAAACTACGCCCACCATGCAACGCAGCGTGATAGAAACAGTGCTGGATGACTGCTGTTAGCTCTCCAGAGCTGATGCCCTCGTAGGTAGATCTTTATGTTAGGTCTACCAGCTAACCCTCCTCATCGGATTTCTGTAAAGACCCGATGGAAGTGACGGTTTAGCCCGTCAACACTTGCCCTAGTACAGGTAGTACTGTTTACTTAGATACAGTACAGGCCCTCAAAGGAAACTTGGACCTGACATCTATGGTAAATGTAGGGTGATGGTACGGGTTTAGGGCTAAGAGTTAGGTTGCCGTGTGTCCATGCAAGTCTCCTGGTAACTGGTGCAGGTACGGTAGGTTTTAGGAGCTTTTTCTTTTGAAGGCAGGGGCAGGGTGGGTAATAAGGTAGAACAGCTGTGTCAATATTCCAAAATTGACCATTTATTTTGCTTGAAAAGTTACAGCAAGTGAACTGTATTCCTTTACTTCAGTGAATATTTCCCCAGTTAAAAACACTTTTCCCCTGTGGGTACCTGATCTCAACAAAACACTTCAAAGCTGTTCTTATTCTAATTGCATCCCTCCTCACACTGCAACAAGTTGATTTAATTTTGAGTGTTGCTCTGGTACCTCGAACACAGCTTGACATAAATGTCAGTTGTTAAAATCATAGCCTATTATAACCCAAAATCTTGATGAACACCCCTGCATGAACGCAAAACCTGAAATTTGTTGTCTAGAAAACAATTGACCTGTGTTGATATTATGGGTTTCCATTGATGATGATAAAACACATTTTAAGTGTAATGGCTGCCACTTGCTATATGTAATAACTGGGTTTTAATTTTAAAAATTATGAACGTATGTGTGTTCTGCCATCATGGTTTGGTGAACTGGGGACAAAGGTCACATGAGTCACCAACATGTGGTGACACTACCACCCAGAACGCACATGTATCCAAGTGTACATGAAAATCTATCAACAATATGTGGATACACCAAGCAATTCTATAAATCGACTATTTTGGGATCACAAAGGTCACATGAGGTCACCTAAGTCAATGAGGTCGCCAAACTGTGGGACTACGAAGGCCATTGTATCCAATTGTAATGAAAATGCGATCTGACCACTTTTGAACCATGATCTCTAATGACCTTTAGATGACCTTTGACCCCACTCATGAAAGGGGTAACTGTGGGACACTACTCAAGAACCATACAAGTAAGTAGCAGGAAAATGCGGCATGTGGAAACAAGTGGAAATTATGTTTATGGGCTAACTGACACAGCACTATACACAGACACACTACCAAAGCAATCCGGATTGTTTGCCCTCTGCGACAAACAAAAAGTACCAACAGAAATTAAAAGGGACCAAGCAGGCGATTTGATAATCTGGAGCTTCAATCGCATCATAAAATGTACAATGCACATTAGGAAAGTGTTAAAATCTCAATAGGATCAAAATTTTGCATAATTTCTAATGCATTCATTCTATGAAAATGTAAAATTCTGCAAAGAAGCTACCAAAATTCCCCATTTTTTGAAGGGTTAAACAAAATTAAAGGCAAATAAGCGAATAACCTGCAGAAAATAAAAATGTGGAAATGTTTTTAGTTTATAAATCAAAGATAAACTATGTACAATTCCAAATAACTACTTTAATGTAGCACAAAAAAACAACAAATGAAGTATGGGAAATTTGTACACACGTCCCACAAATGGACATACCGCGATGACGACTCAAAAATCTACACTAAACAGCTGATTGTGGTTTACACCAGTACAGAATTAAACAAAGATCAATAATATTTGCATTTGCGGTCAAACCGTACAGGTCATGGTGCATCTAATATTAAGCTTTAACCTCTGGGATACTCATACGAAAAGGCGTTTTGATCTTAAGTCGGAATTTTGATACGCATGCATACAAAATACAGAATCAGATACACCCAGTAGGCCTTGTTATAATACACGGATTTCAAGCCAACCACTTACAGGTTATGTTAAAGAGGACACAAGGACATTTCCAGAAAAGACGCGCCCCGCAATTTTTGCGAATCCGGTTTTTTGCATATTGAATGCTACCAATGTTGATTAAAATCACACTGAAGGGAATAAGCCGTATACACCGTCTTTATGTAATAAGATGGATTCGTATTTTTGTCGTGCACGACAGAAAATCAAAGCACAGTTTTCTATAGGGAAGATTAAAATAGGGCAAGTTCAAAACAAAGTTTGCTATTTTCGTTTGTACTTGTTTGTCCAATTACACATTTTGAAACGTTCTCGGTAGGTGGTCTACAACCGATCAAGTGCAATTTATGAGAAAATGTGTTCTCAAAAAAATCTCCTCCTGTCACTTTAACACATCCATGCCGGTAACAAAAATACCAACATACAAATTTTGATGATTTTTTTTATGTTTCGGATCATCAAATCGCTGCTTATCCCAGAGCTGCCAACATTAAGATCTTGGAATCAGGGAGTTTTGACCTTGAATCAGGGAGATTTGATTAGATGCAGGGAGATTTTTTTAGCGAGCGTTTCACAGTGTAACACCTATATGTAGGTCTTCAAGAGGAATATATAGCCATGGATTTTGTTGTCTTAAAGATCAATTGAAAGCTCCCCCATTTAATGACCTGTCAGTAGGAACTAGTTCACTTGGATTTTTTTCAAAAGGAAATGAAAAAGGCTGAAGTTAAAGTCAATTTAAAGGTTCGTAATTGAAAACGGAGCCACTACATACTTATTAAATGCATCATGAGATAGAGCTCTTTAAAATAAAGCTTTCATGAAAAAAATAAGTGACCACGCAGCTCGCCGTCTGACAGCTCCCGTTTAGGGAACTGTCAGCCGGAACTAAGTCCATATGGAGAATTTTAAAAAAAAAATAAATTCATGAAATTTCTTGAAGTAAAAGTCAACTTTAAAGGGTCCATACTTGAAAACAGAGCCACCTTGAACTCATCACGAAATAGAGCTCTTTAAAATAGCTTTACTAGAAAAAACATGAGCTGGCTCCGCCGTCTGACAGCCCCAGTTTGGGAACTGTCCGGGGAACAAAGTCCACGGCCAGGCACTAATAATAAGTTATATATATCATAACACTTTGCATAATAGCCATGATGGAGAATTACTCAAAAAGGCAAACGGTAAATCACATCAGGTTCATTATTATCTTGTAGGCCTATCCATTGACCCACTGGAGTTAGTTAATTGTTAACACTTGAAGACACAGCATAGCCTATTGCAGTTAAATGGTTAAATATTAAAATATTGCCTGTTGCTGAACCATCCGAAAGTCGGGGAAAAACTATGTCAGAAACCAGTTGAACACAAAATTTGCAGACTTTATTATAATCTGGTGTTCTTTTAATTCACTTTGAAAAGACTTATATCTTTTCTCCTACATTGTGTTACTTCGTACTGTTATATGTTTATTTTTAGTTGCAAAATATCGCGATCATTTTCTGTATTTTTAAGCGCCCGAAAAAAAAGTTACTTACCGAGGTCGGAATTTTGGTAATTTTATCACATAGTTGTGGCTGTATAAATGCCGACTTGTACTTTTCCGTATTTGGTACAAAATGACGCAAATACAGACATTCGGGAAGTACTTTTCCGAGTAAAAAATACTCTTTAGAGGGTCGAAAATCCGGAGATTTTGGCGATAAATCGGGAGAGGACCGGGGAGATTGAGTTTGATTCCTGGAGTCTCCCGGACAATCGGGGAGAGTTGGCAGCTCGTTATCCTTTAATACTGATCTACCTACACGGCGGATTCTTACTCACGTGGTGCGTAACGGCAGCTACACCATGTCTACCGAGGCAGCTACTGCACGACACACTGGGGCTAATTGCGAGGCGGTAGCGGCAAGATAGGGCTTACAAAGGTTACACAGTTATTAGGAAACAGTAATGTGGCTACTCTGCTTTGCCTACCCCAATGGCTACCCGTAGTTGCCCACTAGGTGGGAGAAGTGGAGTTGAGTAGACGTACCGGAGTAGACACGCAGATACCAAGTAGCTACCCCGCGGTTACCACGCGGCCATTTGAGAGTGGATGAAAAGTTCATGAATGAGGGCGCTATACAACGGGCGCCGTTTACGTTTTTTGAAACAAAAAACGTTTTTTAGGAAAATCATTACGAAATTCAAATCAGCCATCAAAAACCACCTATTCCCGCACATGATCCTAAAAAATGCAAAATATGTCAAAAATATCAAAAAAACAAAATGGCCATGAGAAATACTGCGCGCGCTTAGAGCCGGTGTAACCACGTCGCTACTCCACGACGGGAGAGAGAGCCGCTGTGTGTACAATATCGTATAATGCGGCAAAATACACGGAATCCTGGCCAGCGAGTGTACGTTTAGTGGGTAGGTAATCCATGTCTATACGTGCGTAGCTGTGTGGTAACTAGATGAAGAAATTGGCCGTGTATCATCACCAGACAGACAAAAACCTCAGTTCACAAAGGACATCAACTGCACTAGTAAGAAATACCACACTTAGCCTTGTAGTGGGAGATCCACTAGGTAGAGGCTAAATATTCGCAAAAAGGGGAGGGAAAGGGACCATCCCCCCACTGGTAATAAGAAAAGCCTTTCATATAGTGCGTTTGAAAGTCTACCAAAGTTGCAAAACAAAAAGCGGCCCTTCGTGGATGTTAACATTTAGCTGCTTCTTTTGAGGTGGTGCGCCAACACCCACTTTTGTTTTCCCTGAATTATCACATACTCTTAAACTCTGTAAAATTCATGAAATTTTTCATGAATTTTAGACCATTTTGGGAATTTTATGACCAAAAAATTGACTTAAGGCACTTGAAATTTCCATAACTTTGCCAGACACTGTTCTGACATGTGCATAGCGGGATTGCCTAATGTAAAACATACTGTCATTCATGTGGCATGTACAAGCCATTTTGTCAGGAGACAATCTTTCTTAACAACATGAAACCAACATGTGGGAATTGAACAAGTACCTTGAGAGGGTATTATTTATGGGGAGATTTGAGGGGGAATACCTTAACATTTTTGTGATTGAGAGAGGGGAATATGAACATCTGTCATCAAGGAGAGTGGTGGAATGTATGAACATTGTCATCAAGGAGAGTGGTGAATATGAAAAATTATCAGAGGGGGAATATGAAAAGTTTCATCAAGGAGATGGTGAATATGAAATTCTCAGGAGAGTGTGTGAATATGAAAATTTTCACAAGGAGAGTGGTTGAATATGAAAATTTTCATCAAGGGAAAGTGGTGAATATGAAAATTTTCATCAAGGAGAGGGGGATCATGAAAATTGTCATCAAAGGGAGAGTGGTGAATATGAAAATTTTTCATCCAAGGAGAGTGGTGAATTGAAAATTTTCATCAAGGAGAGTGGTTTGTTTGGAATATGACAAATTTTTATTCAAGGGAGTGGTGAATATGAAAATTTTCATCAAGGGAGTGGTGATGGAATATGAAAATTTTCATCAAGGAGAGTTGGGGAACTTGAACATTTTCATCAAGGAGAGTGGTGAATATTGAAAAATTTTCATCAAGGAGAGGGGGGTGAATATTGAACTTTTTAAGAGTAGTAGAAAAGTTATAAAACGTGCGATTGCCAAAACTTTTTAAATGGAAAGCAAAAAGGGGGTATGCAATTTTTTCTCGCCCCCCATAATGGCTGTTCCTTTTAAATTATAGGTGAGAATCATTTGCCAATCATCAAAATGTCCTCCTGATTGTAATGTCAGCAGTAAAAGATGTTTGTCTCACTTTTGTCTAGGACAAATTCAAAACATAGACAAATTCTCAAGTGTATTCACATTAATAGGTTCATGAGACAACATTGGAATCTTCAAATCAGAAATAATCCTTCTCCCAATATGATCTTAAAACAATCTACAGAGGGCAGCAGACATGAATCAAATGACATATTATAATCTTCTTCTTTTTAGGCCAAAAATCTCAAGTTAAAACCAGGGATCCTGTTTGGCACATATACTGATGTGAATTTCCTTTCCTGTTTATCACAAATGAGAGGAGTCTAGCCCATGGGATGGACATAGGCCGTGGATTGCTGTGATATCAGTTTGTCGCCCTGGCATTGCTAATTTTCACCTACTTCACATGAAATGGAGCTGCCAGAGTAACTAAGATAAGCTGAAAATTTAAAAAAAAATTTAAATTAAAACCTAAGTTTCTTTGTCTTACCAGACTAACTATATCCCCAAAAATCTTGTTGAGTGTGTTTCCTCAAAGTTTCAAAATAAGAATGGTTTACTCCTTGAGCACTAGCTAACTATTTTAATAGTTAAAAACATTTCAGCATATTTTCATTGGTTACATGGAAGGCAACATCACTAAATGAGCAAATCAGAAATTATTGTAAGAATGGTGGTATGATACATAAAGATATAGAAGCACTATTTTGGTTGGTTACTCAGAGGGCTATCTCATGTGTGTACTGTAATGAGCCATTCGAGGAGGACGATATCTTAGTTGGTAGTTCTCATGGTTAAGTAGATTTGTCAGCTTATTTCAGAAAAAAGTAGATTAGTAATACTCATTGGTATGTGTAAATTTCGGATTCAGAAATATGTTATTTGTAAACAGAAACAACATATTTTCTCTGTAAAGCAATTTTGTTGTTTGCTCGTATCAACAAGTCATTGGTAATGGCTTTGTGGTGGTGGTAGGATTTGTTCAGCAAGTGTGCTGATCCGGGGCGCGTGTTCCATGATACGGCGCTCCTAACTGGCCCGCATTGAGGCTGGGGCGGGATTGGGAAAAATCAGGGGTTGTACACCCCTACTCTTATCGACAATGACGGTGATGTACATGTACAGTTGTGGCTCTCTGTACACGGGACGACGGCTTAACGTCCCCTCAGAAGGACGGGATGCTTTCATGATCCATTTGCCCAATTCCAAGTGACCATGGAGGAGATGCGGTATTCTGTATTTATCAATAGCTGGTATATCATATCAAATCCAGTTGTTATTACCCGAAAATCCCGCAGTGCCACGACCACCACCGGGATGAGAACAACCCGGGAATTTTGATTGTAAATTTGCGCCAGAGGCAAGCACCTAACCTCTAGGCACGCTCTCCATGGATGGCAAAGCAATTACAAAGGCTTTTTTCACCATTAACCTTAAATCTACCCCCTGCATGAACCTTTAGCTTTAATCATGCATGGATACTTATGATTCCCTTTACAATCCCATGAGAAGGTATCTTTAAGAGAGTGTCCTAGTTTTTTTGGGCACAGGCTGTTTGACCCCATGCAAATTGTGCTCTTATTTTTCACCATGCTGGACATAAATGGGTGTTTCCACCATCGCCAACCATTAAATTACAATCAAGGATTTCAATTCTAATTAACCAGGCAACCGTATTTAACGCGATGCGTAAAATACGTCCCCCGCGAATGTTTGCGATCACTAACATGCGATAAATGCAACTCAACACCACGAACACGCCTCCCCAATACCCTGCAACCTTCCACCCCCCCTCCCCAACCCCCGCAAAACCCCCAAACCCTCCCTCCCAAACACCCACCCCACAAACTCCCAACACCCACCCTCATCCCCCAACGGCCCACCCTATCCCCACACCCCACCCAAAAAGAATTAACAAAATCAAAAAACCACCCACCAACACCCCTCAACCCCACGCCCCAACCCTCTCGCAATACCCTATAACACGGCTCCCCTTTCCTCCCCAACACCCCCGCAAACAAACGTCATCCCTCACAAACACACCACCCCTCCCCAACACCCCACAATACCCAAACCTCCCTCCCCAACACCCCACAATACCCAAACCTCCCTCCCCAACACCCGCAATCCCCCACCACCCCCTCCCCGAACAGACCCTGCAACACCCAACCCCCCCCCCCTCCCCAACCAACCCCCTCCCAAACACCTCACCCCTCCCCATAGCATAGTAGTCGCATGTACAATGAATTTGCCTATCCGATGTACGTTCAGGATACAACAATTACGCATATTAATTAGCTCATTTGCATACCTAAGCCGTAAATATCACATACTTTCAAATTCAAAAACGATGCATCCAGGATGGCTATCATGTACGAAGAATTTTGTGTGTTCGATGTACCGTTTAAGCGATACAGTTATTATCATATTTATTAGCTCATTTGCATACGATAACAACCCCATGTATCACTCATTTTCACAAAATTGCAAAAAAACGATGCATCCTGATGGACTTTCATGTAGTCAAAGGAATTTTTGTGTGGTCCGATATAACTGTTTCAAAAGATCCAGCACATAGGGTTATAACATTTTTATCACTGACATCCAGGTTTAACATTTTTTCTCACATACATACGGACATACGGACAGTAACGACACAACGGACGGAGCCCCATTTTAATGTCCCCGAACCCGAACGTTGTTCGTCTGCTGAAAAAAAAATCGCTTCATTTTTATACAAATGCCATTTTTGAGCATTACCACTCACAGGTGTAGTTTTTTAGGACAAGTACCACACAACTGTGCAAAAATCCTCAAATTTTTGAAAATGGGGCACTCTTCAAAAAATGTGGCTGATAATTTGGCTTTAAATTATAAAGCTGTTATGAAATGAGCAACAGGTAATGATCTTGGAAACCAGTACCCTCTCCGTGATGATGAATCCGCGACCAACCAATCATTTTTGCGTGGAGAACTTAGCAAAGTAATGATATTGCCTAGGTTTTCAATTCTCTTATTCATTGTTTCTTGTATCCTTTGTGCAAAATCCCATTTTTACTTGAGATGAAGTTACCCAGAAACCTTTTGGGCCATAACTTCTCTATAATATGGCTCCATTGACCCAACAATATAATCCAAAGAGGAAACAGTCTCTTAAAGGTATTTTTCATGGCACTTTTCTCCATTTTTGGTCCAATTTTAACAGAAGGCCGCTTTTGAGGGTTGACCAAACACATCTCAATAACACAAAAGCCTGCTCCTACCTTACAGGGTCACAGCAGCAAAACTAGTACATCTTGAAGAGTGTTTTTTTACTGTTGTTTTCAAATTCAAATGCCTATAGAAATGTCTGGAAATACACGTTTAAGGGTTGAGACACATAATGTCTGACTAAAAATGCAACTTGGAGTTAAGGTCTTCTGTTGGCCTCCAATTAAGCCTTGGAATACATTCAAAAATCAACTTATTCAGTTTATTCAGCTGTGTAGTAGTAGAGTAGTCATCCTATCCACATATTTTAACCCACCCGGATGTAAATCCAAGTTTTAATCCGGGTTTGTCCCGGTGACCAGGGGTGAACTTGATTTACCTCACACTAGCAGGCATCGTCCTACCCACCCCCTCCCTCCCAGTGGCGGCGCCAGGGGGTGGGGGTCCAATTTTTTCTTGCCCCCAGTTTTTTCCAATTTCCCCCCCCCCTGGTCGAAGAAGTGAAAGGATTTGGGGCACAATTCAGTGATTGGGGTCCAAAAATCATCGATTGGGGCCAAAATTGGTGGAACATTTGAATTTTCCATATTTTTCCCACAGATTTCCCTTTTGCCCCCCAAAAATTTCACTGGTTACCCCCCGTTTGCCCCCACACAGAAAAAGAGGTCTGGCGCCGCCACTGCTCCCCCACTCCACACACAAGTGTTTCTGCACGAGCGGCAGTTGCACCAAGATCCCCACGCCTATGTTTAATGCCAAAATACCGCATCTTTTCAAAACCGAACGGTCATGTGTCATTGGCCGTTGCAGTTTGTGAATGAGGTCAACCAGGTCACATGAAGTCACCACACGTGGGACACTACCCCAAGGACCATGAATATGCAAGTGTCATGAAATTGAATGACACAAGTGGATACACCGAGCAAATTTGATGAATCTGACCATTTTTTGCACCATGTGGCCTCTAATGACCTCTAGATTACCTTTGACCCCACTCCTGAGAGGGGTAAGCTTAATTTGGGACACCACCCAAGGACCATGGAATGTGTGTACGTATGTGGAAACAGTGGCAATTATGTTTAGGGTTGAACATATTTACTAGACAAAGACACACTAACCACGCATCCCTATCTGCCCTTCTTACCAGGCGACAAACAAATATAGTGGAGTCATGAACAGAGTCTATAGGGGCAGCAGACAACATATCCAAACCATTTACCTGTAATCTTCCGAGTGGAGTAAGTTCACCATCTATACAATCTGGTGTAGCGTCTCTGTCATAACCTCCTCTTCTATGCCCAGTACCATCTGTCTCATAATACACCAGAGGGTAAAGTACCTGTGGGAGGCCAAAAATAATTCAAAAAACATTATGTTTTTAAATCATCAACTGAAGCATGATTCCTTTCCAATGGTGACTGAAAACCTAGCTTCCCTTCGAGAAGTGGAAGCCCCCCCCAACTTACAATAATTACACCCTAAAAGAAAATGGTCTGACCAGTGACTCCAGGTCACCCCCTGTCGACCTTAGCTCTTCCTTAATTCCGTTTTGGCTCAACCCCACACGGACGCGCAGAAATATCATGCTGGGGGGCGGGCCTGGAAGTGGGAAGTCAACATTGGAAAGGAAATCAGCTTAAGTTAGATGATTTATACAACATAATGTGTTTTGCAATAAATCATTACACTGAAATGATTTCCTTTACACCAATGTTGACTGAAACATAGCAATTAACCCCCGTTGAATGAATATTTTCAATAAACACCAGACTGGCTCACTCAGTCGGAGGTGGAGCATGATATTTCAGAAGCAGCCAAACAGAATGCAGCCAAAGGCAAGACCAGCACTAAACATAACGTAACATATGTTAAGGCCTCAAAGCATGTAAACATAAAATTCGGGGAATAAACGCTCACATGACAACGGAATAATCCGAAGGCGAGCGGTCACAGGCGGCACAGGAAGGAGACTTATTGAATAGTGTAGTAGATATTAGTGTGTTCTGCAGGAGTGCCCTCGCAACGTTTCTTGGGGAGTTTGTACGTTTCTGTAATACACCGACGAGAACGTTGTGGGAGCACTCCACGACATAGCTTCGCAGATTTCGGCAATGCTGATTCCGCGGTGATAGGCCCACGAAGACGTGACGTTATGGACCGAATGGGCTCGAGCTTGGGAAGCGCCTATCACCGCGTTGGAATCATTAATTACAGCGCTAATCCATCTAGCAATTGTCGCTTTCGACGCGGACCCGTGGGGGGAAGCGTGTGTAAGAAACAACGAGTCGTTCGAACCCCTGAGTGGACTAGTTTTACGTTTATAGTACTCAAGGGCCCGAACGGGACACCACAGGCGATCTTCCCGCACCGAAGAGTGACATGCAATTCGGGGTAAGATAATTGTTGAGTGTCGGAATGAGGATGACTCGTTCTTAGCCAGAAAATCCGGCCTATAGAACAATTTGACCCTGTCTCGAGAGAAATCTGACGCTGACATCGAGATATTCATAATCTCTGAGCATCGTCTCCCAGAGGCGAGAGCGACCAGGAAGACTGTCTTAATGGTGACATGTTTTAGTGATGCCTCGGCCATCGGTTCGAACGGGGCCTTCACTAAGTAGTCTAAGACAGCATTAAGGTCCCAGGGTGGGACCGACTTCCTGGCCGGAGGTCGTGTGTTAAACATCCCCTCTAGAAGGAGACGGATCGAACCATCGTCGTTAATGGTTGATCCGTCATCGAAACCTCTATGGATCGCTAGGATAGCGGACTTGTAGTTTCTGACAGTTGACGTTTCAAGTCCGCTATCGAAGCGATCAGTGAGAAAGTCAGCGATCTCGGCTACAGATGCTCGAGTCGGAGACACCTCTCGTCGCTCACACCAGCGGAAGTAGGGTCCAAGACGCTTAGAGTAAGCGTCCATGGTGGATTTCCTTCTTCCCGCTGATATGAGCGAGGCAGCCCTCTGCGAAAAGCCAGAATCTCGGCATCGCTGCCGGATAATGGCCATGCAGTCAACGCTAGATGCTCCAGCGACAGACTGGCGCTCCCCCCGCCCGGAAGGGATACTAGGTCCGGACGGTTCGGTAGACGCAGCGGCGGAGCCGCCAAGCGATCCACCATTGGACGAAACCAAAGGTGTTTCGGCCAAAAGGGAGCGATGAGGATGACACGGCACGCCTCCCGCCCAATTTTCGAGACTACATGGTGTAGAATCGGAATTGGTGGGAAGGCGTAGGCCGTGATCCCCGACCAGTCCATCGCCAGAGCGTTGACTGCGTACGCACCCGGGTCGTGAGTCCGGGTGCAGGTTCGAGGCGAACAGGTCAATCTGAGGAACATATAATCTCTCGAAGATCTCCCGCACGACATCTCGATTCAGTATCCATTCCGAGGCCGTCATCCTGCCGCGCGACAGATCGTCGGCAAGGAAGTTGACGGCCCCCGGAATGTGTACTGCGGACAACGTGATGGCCCGGTCCCGACACCACGTTATGAGACGCATGGCATCGAGACACAGGGACCGGGACCGAGTCCCGCCCTGCTTGTTGATGTAGGCCACCACAGTGGAGTTGTCCGTCTGTACCAGGACACTGGAGTTGGTCACCATCGCCTCGAAGTGAGCAAGAGTTCGTTCTACTGCCCACAATTCGAGGCGATTGACATGGGCCTGAGCCTCGGTCTGGGACCACGTCCCCGAGGCGCTGAGGTCTAGGGTGAAACCCCCCCAACCCGACTTCGACACGTCCGTCGTGATAACAACATCGACAGGAGGCACGGGGAAAGAGATTCCCCGAGTCAGATTGGGGCGGTGAGACCACCATGCCAGGTGCTCCCGGATCCCCGAGTTGATGGGGATCAGACGGGAGTCTGGGTGCTTGATCGGCATGTAGTGTCGCCCGAGGTGCATCTGAAGCAGCCTCATATGGAAGCGACAGTACGGGACAAGGTCAACGAGACTGGCCATCAAGCCTAGAAGGCGAAGCCAGTCTCGAGCGGGGGCCTGCGTAAGCAGCGCCATGGATGTCGCAGTCTGAACAACGACATTCACCCGCTCGGCCGTCGGCTCAGCAATGCCCGGAAGCAGTTGCAGTCGAGCACCCAGATACCTTCAGGTCTGAGAGGGGGTAAGGCTCGATTGTCGAAGTTGACAATGAAGCCAACCTCTGCACCAATGGTGGTACGACTGACCATCTCGGCGTCGCATGAGCGACGCGACACGGAGATTAGCCCAGTGTCCAGGTAAATGCAGAGGTTGACCCCCTGACGCATGAGGAAGGCGCCCACCTCACGGGTCACCATCGTGAAGACCATGGGAGAGGTGAAAAGTCGAAGGGGAGGACCACGTCACTAGTACGACGGGCCCTGGATTTGGAATTGAGCCAGCGACGTCTGATTGGCGGACTGAACGCTGGGTAGGCGTCTTCAGATCTAAAGAAGAAGCCAGCTCCCCGTCAAAGGACAGCGCAGGATCGACGCTAAGGTTTCCATCCTGAACTTCTTCGGCTTGAGTACAGATGCAGAGGCTTCAGGTCAGGATGGGACGCCAATCCCCGCGTTCTTCTTGGGGGCCAAGAAGGAACTCGACCAGAACCCCCTCGGTGAAGGAGGGGTCGACTGGGGAGATGGCACCCTTCGCCAACAGAGCGCCGGGACCTCGTCCAGAAGAACTCGGTTCTTCGGTTCCCCGGAAGGGGGGTAGGTCTCGGAGGGGAAGTCGCCGGGGGTTCCGCGGTGAATTTATCGATAACCCCCTTCCACCACGCTCAGCACCAAAGGCGCGGGAGTAAATGGCTGGCCATTCCTGCAAGTAAGAACTTAAGTGGCCGCCCACCGGGGGAAGGGTCCCTCCCGAAGGAGAGACCCGCGGCCGCTGCCCTCAGGAGAAGAACTTCTTCCCCTTCCCAGGCGCCTTGTTTTGGGAGGGACGAGGTTTTGGGCCTGGCCCCGGACTTCTGAGGAGAAGTAGCCGGAGCTGCAGGCTTCTTGGGTTGCTGAGGCGCGTAGGTGTCGGTTCGCCGCTTTGGCGGAATGGCTGAAAGAAGAGGAGCGCGAGAGCTTCCTCCTCTTATTAGCCGAAGATCTTCCGGAGGAGATCTCGCCTGGGCCTCCTTGAGCGTCTGCTCCGACTCCACGCGCTCCGATGAGGCAAGCAGTGAGTCACCGAACTAACCTCCGAAGAGGACGTACCGCGACTCGGGCTTGGCCTTCGAGACTTCCGATGCTAGATCGGAACTCAGAGTGCGCAGAGTGAAGCAGGCGTTCTCGCGTCGCAGGAAGCGAGGCGACGCGCCAACGACATTTGAAGCCTCTTGTTTGCTGGGTCACTAGGAGGCTGAGGACCGTTTTAAGGCATCAGAGGCTTCCGGGGAAGAAAAACTCCTCCACGGCCCGACGAGGATCTGCTATGTGGCGAGAGGACCAGAGAGAAAGCACCTAGTCTGATGACCAGAGGTCACCCACCGCCAGGTCTAAGGTGCCTCAAACTGATCCTCCCAGAAGGGGGGAGAGAAGGCAGTCGGGGTACCTTGCCCGTGGCAAATGTTCTGATAGGTCGAGGTCAAGATCTATGGTCGGAGTCCTCTGGAAGGAGTTGTAGTCTCCCGCGGCAGTCCTCAACGACCGTGGCAAAAGTTTTCACCCGGGAAGAAGAGCGCTTCTGAGTGACCTCCCGGAGCGCTCCACAGAAGACCAACGTTGTGGGAAGCGTCAACGCCTGGACGCGTTCCGGGGGGAGGATGGGGGAAGCCCAGATGAGCTGTCCTCCTCCGCACGCCGCTCGGCGCCAAGACAGGCCCAGAGACTCGGCCGCCCTGCGCACGCACATGAGGGGTGCACGCGGGTAGGAGAATCCACCTATCCGTTCCGAAGCTACCCGCCGGAAGTCGAAGGCTGCGAAGGAGTATCATCTAGGTGACTCACCTCCGAGCCCGAGTCCACCCGCCAGCGCTGTCCTCCGAAACGTCGGAAGTCTGAGGCTGGTAGGAGGTCTGACTGGAGGAAAGGTTGTTTTGCAACGGACGAGTGGAAGAAGGCGGAAGGCCCCAGGCGTCGCCAACCTGGGCGGAGACACAAGGGACTCCCAGGGACCAAGTCAACTGGCATAGGCTGGGCAGCAGGACCCAAGAGGCTCGACTGCACCCAGCCCGACCTGACGAGGGTACAGGACCGAAGAAGAAGGCATGGGGTCGAACACACACAAGTCCAAGGCAAGTAAGCCGAAGGGTAGTGGAAGGGTACAACGACTGAACGAAAGGGTACAAGGCTTGTACCACCGGCAGCTTTACGGTCACAGAAGGGAGACAATACGCTGCAGCAGCGGCGCACACTGACCCAGCTCGAAGCGGGCAGAGGAAGCGCCCCGGACAGCAATGGTGACACGGCTGGGAAGCCGGCGGCGGGGACCAGAGGCGCGGTGTGTCTATAGCCTGGAGGGGCTCCCGCGAGCGGGACCCGAGCCCGGTCGAAAGACCCTACCAGACTGACCAGCCCAAGAAGTCCAGCACGACTGGGGTAGATAAGTCATGTACGGGGATGCAGCGTAGCCTGAAAAGGCTCCGCATGTAGGAGGTACTGTAGTCCAAGACGGGGGTACGGCCACGGAAGGCTGCCCCGAGGAACGAACAGCAGTGGCAGGGGCACCCAACGGGTACCCCACCATAGGAGGACCCGCCGCGGAAGCAGAAGCCGGCGGACCAGCACTAGCAACCGCAGTAGGCGTACCCGCATGGAGGCTGAGCCGAACCCTTAAAGTTTTTTCAAAAAAAAAAAAAAAAAAAGCTGGAGCATCGCGGAGGCCAACCCAGCGGAGCACCGCTCGATAACGCCAAGCCCCGAAGGGCGGTGCCGCGTTGGCGGCGCCAGCTGAGAAGGCCCTGCATGACTAGCAAGGCTGAGAGATGCGGGGTCAGCGGAGCGTAGGCAAAACACCCTGCGGCGTCCCGCCCAAGGATACCGAAGCCAGCCCCCAGGGTTTGCCGAGACAAACCCGAAAGTACTGGCAACCGTAGTCGCGGGAGAAAAGTGCACGAAGACACCGGTACCGCAACCACATTAGGTGTGGATAACAACGGAGATGGATCAGACCGGCGACCTGGGCACCACCATCACCACTCACCACCACCGGAAAGCCTGCGGCCGCCAATCCCCCTAGGGGATCGGCAGCGCAGACCGCGCCAGCCCGCCCCGGAGCAAGCCCCTAGGGTTGAACCAGGCGAGCTAGAGGCCGATGATGCGCTGAGGAGGCGGCCCGAAGCTACCCCGTCAGAGCCGCAACGAAGTAGTAGCCGAAGCTACCCCACCTTTGGGAAAGCACCCAAGCAGAGGAGCGCGAGCGCTTCCTCTGCTTCGTCCTTAGCCTAAGATCCCCGAGGAGATCTTCGCCTGAGCTTCCTTACGCCTCACCGACTCACGCGCTCCCTCTGATGCAAGCAGTGAGTCACCGAACTAACCTCCGAAGAGGACGTCCCGCGACCCGGGCTTGGTCTTAGATACTTCCTATGCTAGATCGGAACTCAGGGTGCGCAGAGTGAAGGAGGCGTTCTCCCTCTCCTTCTCGAGCGTCGCAGGGAGCTGAGGCGACGCGCCAGGAACATTGAAAGCTCTGGGTTGCCCGGGTCACTGCGAGGCTAGGAACCGTTAAGGCATCAGAGGCCTCCGGGGAAAAAACTCCACCACGCCCGCCGAGGATCTGATCTCGTTGGCGAGGACCATAGTGAAAAGAGCGCCTAGCCTTATACCAGAGGTCACCCGCCAGGTCCTAGGTGCCTCAACTGATCCTCCAGAAGGGAAGAAGGCATCGGGGTAAAACCCTTGCCCGTTGGCATCTTGGCTGCTAGGTCAAGATCTATGGTCGAAGTCCTCAGGAAGGAGTTAAAATCTCCTTTGGAAGTTCTCAACGACTTGGCGAAAGTTTTCCACCGGGTACGAAGAGAGCTTCTGAGTGACCTCCCCGGAGCTCTTCCACAGTAGACCTACGTCGGTCCGGAGCGTCAACGCCTGGACGTTCCGGAGTGAGATGGGGAATCCCAGATTGGCTGTCCCTCCGTCCGCACGCCGCTCAGGCGCGCAAGGCAGGGTCCAAGAGACTCGGCCGCCTGCGCAGCATCACATGGAGGGGTGCAACGCGGTTAGAGAATCCACCTTCCGCCTGTTCCGAGGCTACCGCGGACGTCGAAGGCTGCGAAGGTGTATCACCAAGGTGACTCACATCCGAGCCCGAGTCCACCCGCCAGCGCTGTCCTCCGAAACGTCGGAAGTCTGCGTCTTGTAGGAGTCCCGAGAGGACGGTGCAGCAGAACGAGCGGAATAAGGCGGAGGTCCAGGCGTCGCCACCTGGGCGCGACACCAGGCCTCCCGCAGGGACCAAGCCAACTGGCTAGGCTGGTCACAGAGCACGAGGCTCGACTGCACACAGCCCGACCCTTACGAGGGTACAGGCCGAGAAGGCGTGGGTCGACACCCCAATCCCAGGCACGTAAGCCGACGGGTAGTGGACGGGTACAAACCGCCCTGCCCTGGCCCCGTACCAGGCTGTACCACCACCGCAGCTTGACCGGCTCCCAGGAGGGAGACATCCCGCTGCAGCAGCGGCTCAACTGCCCCCCGCTCGGAAAAGCGGTCAGAAGCCAGCCCGACAGCAACCTGGTTCAGAGGCTGGGCAGCCGACGGCGGAGCGCGGTGTGACTATAGCCTGGTGGGGCTCCCGCCTGCCGAGCGGGTAGCCCCCCGGTCGAAAGACCATACCAGACTGACAAGCCCCAGAAGTCCAGCAAGACTGGGGTGGATAAGTCACGTACGGATGCAGCGTAACCTGAGAATGGCAGGCTGCGGGCGGGTACTGAGTCCCCGCGGGGGTAGGCCACGAAGGCTGCCCCGTAGGACGCCAGTGGCAGGGGCACCCATCCCCGGGTACCCACCATAGGCGGACCCGTCGTGGAAGCAGGTGTCAGGCGGACCAGCACTAGCACTAGCAACCGCAGCAGGCGTACCCCATAAGGAGGCCTGAGCCGACGTAGTCACTGGGGCATCTGCGGAGGCCAACCTGGGGGAGCACCACTCGCTACACCAAGCCTCGAAGGGCCCGGTGCGGCGTGTGGCGGCGCCTGCTGAGGAGGCACTGCATGACTAGCAAGGCTAGAGATGCGGGGTGCAGCGGCGTAGTCCCCCAACACCATGCGGTGCGTCCCGCCAAGGGATACCGAAGCCAAATCCCCAGTGTTTTGCCGAAATATACCCCGAAGTAATGGCCACCGTAGTTGCGGTAGGAAGGCCCGAAGAACAACCGTTAACCACAACCCCGCTAGGTGTGGACAACAACGGTGATGGATCAGCCCAGGCGACCAGGGCACCACCAACACCACTCCACCACCGGAAAGCCTGCGGCCGCCAATCCCCCTAGGGGATTGGCAGAGCAGACCTAGCAGACCCCTAGGGCTGAACCAGGGCGAGCCAGCGGCCTGGTACGCGATGATACGCCAAGGAGATGGCCCGAAGCCATCCCCTCAACACTTCGCGAAGCAGCCGAAGCAGCCGAAGCTACCCTACCTTTGGGAGCACCCAAAGCAGCAGCCGCTGCCTTGGATGAACCCCGGCCCGGAGCCGCTACACCCCCCCCCCTCCCCCGTGTACGCAACACGAGCAGCGTACCCATTTTCAATGCGGCCCATTGAACAGCCGACAGTCCAATTACAAAAAGAGGGGCACCGGTCGGTGCGGGAACATTGCCTGTGAAATCGACACAAGGCGGATGGGAATCCCATTCATGACTGGAAGCGGGGCAAGCGAACGCCTTGTGGCCATTAGCGGGGTGAGCGTGAGTTACTAGATGGAATAGCGTGCGCAAAAACGTACAGAAAAATAAACAAGCAACGTTCCGTGGAGTTCGCCGGTACTCAAAACGTCAGGACACAAAAACCAACGTCGTAACTTGATCCCGAACGTTTAAAGAATTTTTCAAAACAACCGTTTTCACTCTTTTTATTAAGTATAACCACAAGCATATATAAAATAAGACCACATCACAACCCTAGACCATATAAATAGTTAGCAAGCAGGCCGCTACAAATAGACAGAACAAACCACACATAGTCAAGACAGCCAAAGCAGCAACACGTGCGTCAATGGCTGCCTTTGTTTACCTTATTTCCCGCTACCCAGTCACATGACCGCATGGCGCCAAAAAGGATACTAAAACAAGAGCTCTCCGACGGCGTAAATGTCTCCTTTTATTTCCGTCCGAATGAGCGCTATAAATCCAATATATAATCCAGTATATATTCCAGATAGATATGGGTTTTTTTTTGTAAAAATTAGTAGTAGGATTATTCCCGTATGAGACGACGACTATTCAGTGATCACATCTCAGTTAACGTTGGGCTGTAATATTGGCAGAGCTGCGGTGACACGCGTCCGTTTTGAATTGCAGCCAAACGGAATTGAGGAGAGCTAAGGTCGACAGGGTGTGACCTGGGGTCACTGGTCGAGACCATTTTCTCTTTTAGGGGTGTTATTATGGTCAGATTGGGGCATTCCACTTCTACCAGAAGGAAATGCATATATTTCAGTCAACATTGGTTTAAAGGAAATCATTTCATTGTAATGATTTAAAAAAACAAAAAAACTAAAAAATCAATAAAACTTCAATTCAAATTCAAAATTTTGAAAATTTGAAGGAGAAACTTTAACATGAGGACGATTCTGTAGATTCTTATAAGGTATTTTTTTTGCAACCTGAAATGTGACGAAGAAACAGTCAGTTTTTCTCAAAGACATGCATCCCATTGAATTATGTGTTATGGTAAGTGTTTCGAGGGAGAGTAATACCTCAATAATCCGATTTTGTCTTTTTGGGTTTGCCTTTTTTGGTCTTTATACCTTGTAGTGTATGTTAGGATAACCTACACTTGTTAATCAAACATGAAAAAAACTTATTTTTGATGATTTTTAGATTTTCTCTGACTAGCAAATCACTGATGTGCCTTCATCGAAAGTTAATGTTTGTCACTCAGATAGGGAAGTAGTATTTTATACAACAAGGTTTGAGATTTTTACCATAAATTAAGATCTAGACCCTTCAGATTACTAATTAAAGATTCCAGAAATTTGATCCCGGCATTAGCCAAGTGTAAGTTTTCTGGATAATTGTGGACTGTGTGAATTGTTTTTACGTTAAGAATTGGAATTCAACATAAATAGTTACTTCACCAATGATAATGAAATACTTCACCTTGTGAAATATGATCATAAAAAACAGAAATTGTTCTGAAGTTATTACTTTAAACAAGATACAAATCTTATCTAAAATCATATTCATTGCACAACAGGATATGAATCCTGATCTGCTTCACACATGAATCAACATGAAAACGTGTGTGGCCGAGTCGCATTTGTCTTTTGGTAATTATGAATAGGAAATGTACACTAAGTAAATGCCAAAAACATAATGATACCATCGCTATGGTTTTTTTTTTCATATTCCATACATTAAGGCATGAGGGTATTTTCAAGCAGATGTGTGCTTTTGGCCTGATTGATTGCCACGTAAGGCCCTTTAAAGGCATATCTAGTGTGATTTTGGGATAAAACATACAGCTTCTAACTTATCAAAACTCTTGAATACATTTAAGTATTGAAGATGACCATGGATTGTTGCCTTGCTCCACACATCACTGTGTTGAATTAAGATTTTTTAAAACCAAAAACCTTTCATGTGATTAATTATACACAAAATCAGCTTTTTTAAAAAAGAAATCTATTAAAATCATTTTGGCAACTCAATCTGTTAAGTTTCAGATGTGTATGTGGGTTGATTGTACCAAACTCAAAAACACTAATCTAAACAAAGTTCAAGTGAAACGGGACAATTCTTTTTGAATTCAAATTGAAGAGATAGAATCTCAATTGGGACCTTTGCAGTTAATCTACAAATTTGCTCTGCGTTTAAAATGACTGAATATATTGGGGCACAGTCTAAATATACAATGACCAGAAAATGTACAACTACATTCAATAATGACATATTTCTAGGTTTGTTTTTTTAAAACACCAAATGATTAATATATTTCAAAAATACTGATTTTGACATTCAAATAATTTTTTAGTAACAGAATAACCATGATTTCAATAACTCAGTTTTACTCTTTTCCTCTGTGAACCCCATTGTCTTACAAAACAAGTCCTACCTAAGCAAGTTTTAAATCTAAGTTGCTATAAGTAAAATATCACAAATAGGAAGGCCCTACTAAATGGATGTTCAAGTTGTAGATATTTGACAATTTTCTTCAAAGTGTATGATACCTACCATTCTTACTGCTTGAATATCAAAGTCAGACATAATTCTGCCCATGATTTATTCAGAGTATTTCCGTTATGATGTCACCATTGCACGGACGTCAAGTCCCATCATCATTAAATGTTGGTCATCTGATCAGATGATTTGACCTTCAACTCGTTGATATTCTGCCATAACCTTTGGATATTATTACATAATGCTTTGACTGGTTCAGTTACGTGTCCGACATGGTGGCCAAGTCTATGGGACTACTCCTGGCCATGCTTCCAGGGTTGTGGGACACCAACCACTGTGGCTTTTAACTCTACCACGTGCTGTTCTCAGTTGGATAAGCTGATCCTGTCAATACAATTGAGAGGGAGGACCTGTAAAACAACTGTGAGCACTTTGTTATTATGTTAACGACTGATATAAAATGGCAAATTTGGCACAAAGATTGCAAATTTCACCTATCATGCAATAAATATTAAATCATTCAACATAGAGCGGCACGAGTAGAGTGTGTTAGAGCATGACTTTAGAGCTGAAAGTGTGGTTCAAATCCTACTCGGACCACAGAATGGAAAACTCTCTCTGTTAACCCGCAGTGGAATGGGGCCCCGATCTAATCAGTGGCCCTCTTGACACCACTGGGCCCCTACGGCCTTCGGGCTGTGGAATTGCCTGTACCAAACTATTCAAATAGTGCGTGCATTAAATCCCGCAATATCCAGCAGTTTTCATTTTATTTTTTACTCAAAGTTACACACTTTTCTGCCAAAGCAGAATTTGTGATAAGGAAAACAAACTAAGAAAAAATACCACGATAATGCAAAAAAAATTTTTTTTTTATGAAACACTGGTCACACCCAAATCTTGGAATTTGCTTGATCACACCATAAAATATCTTAATAGGATTAATCAGATTCCCATGACAACTCAAACCGTCCAATCATTTTTTGCAATATGATAGCTACTTTGAGCACAAAATTTTGCCATTATTGCAATTTATCATGATTAGAATTATTTTTTAAATCTGGGACCATTTGAAAACAATAATAAAGAGGGTTGAATCTTACATTAACTGCAGCTTATATAAGACAAATACACATTGTAATGTTGAATTCAATGTTGTGGATTTATTTAACACTTCATTGTGACGTCATGTGTTGGTAAAACAAAAGGTTGTTGGTATTCACAAGGCAATACATACTGATGGCTTATAAGCAAAAATAAACAATTAGTCGATTTTATGAGAAGTAATAGTAAAG
Organism: Ophioderma brevispina; assembly: GCA_023653785.1. Taxonomy (NCBI): domain Eukaryota; kingdom Metazoa; phylum Echinodermata; class Ophiuroidea; order Amphilepidida; family Ophiodermatidae; genus Ophioderma; species Ophioderma brevispina. The sequence continues at coordinate 89,900 of JAMKCH010008978.1, forward strand.
TACTTATGTTCTAAATATACTAACATGATTCTAATTCAACTTTTGCTTTGAATTCTTTTCATACACAGCAGAGATATTGGCACCTTTTATTTAAAAAAAAATCTTTACAAACAGATTTAAAACAATATGATCAGTTTTTCTGATTCTCAATGGTTTAGCTAACTATGATATTACACATTGTAAGTGCTAAATGAAATCGGTCTTAATGGATTACTTTTTGGTTAAATTGTAAATGAGCTAATAATATCATTCACACATTTGGGCATTACTTGATATCAGTAAATTTGACCTTGTGGCTACAGTGAATTGGTTTCAACCAATCCAATAAATGGTTTACCTTAACTAGGCAGTTTTGAAATAACAATTTTATCATACAAATCAGGGATCCCCCAATTTTATAATAACCAGCATACAAGTAAAGATCATAAACATTTGTGACTTTTCTGGCTTTTTGGGGCTTAAAAGTGAAACTGGTGATAAGGGCGTAAAGATTCATTAAGAAAACAATCAGAAGAATGTTGTTCGACCTTTCAACAGTAAATAGTATATTTTCTACTTATTGACACTGGCATGTGCACCACTTTTTACATGTAAACTAACATTAATATTTGGGAAAGAGTGCACCTCCAGTAAATAGTCAGGGACTCAAGCACTGTCGAAAGGTGGGAGGTTACCTCGAAAGAACATTTTTGCAGACTAACATTAACTGGTTGTTTAAACCTCAGGATTACAAATCTCGAGGTCGTAAACTGCGCCGGGAGTGCAAAAAATAGGATATTACGCAATAAGATGAGTCTCAAATTTAGGAGGAAAATCTAAATTTTACTATTTATTTGCTTGTTATTTGACTAGAGTCTTCACAAGCTGCCTATTTCAATTTATTTGGAAGCTATATGATATTTACATTTTGTGGTAGAGAACTTTTAATTTAATTTCTATGACACATGTACAAAATGGAGTTTTTATTGCAATTTTCTCAAAACGTAATTCTTGTTTATCGGAGGTCTAAAATACGTACTAATTTCTCTGGTAAGCACAGAATTTTATTCGAATTATTCACATTTTTAACACTCATCATATTACTTTGGATGTCTGAGGAAGGAAATCTATGTTTTGATTTCAAGGTGTACACCTAATAGTTTATGGCCAAAATTTGATGCCGTCATCAAATTTGATCCACGTGTTAAAAAAATATGACAAAAAATTGTTTTTTTCATATGATGCCTGCAATTACTATCTAAGACACAGGCATTTCGAAACACTAAAATGATATGAATTACCATTAATCTGACGAAGAAAAAAATTAAATCGATTGATGTCCTGTACTAAACTGCAACTTCAAACTCATTTTCTCGCATTGCTACTTTAATAGTTTTTGGCTTGTATACTTTAACTAGTTTTCTGGAATCTGTGAATATATAACAGGGTTTGGGAAATAGATGGGACCTTTGGAGGCTTAATTTATTACTTTTAGGTAAAGATGATGTAACTTATGATGTCACATCCTTACATCAGGACGCCCTCATGTTGTACTATCTGAGGAGCAAGAAAAAAGAAATAAAAAAAAACAAAAAAAAAAAAAAAGACCAAATTAAAAAAAAAAAAAAAAAATAAAAAAAAAAAAAAAAAAAAAAAAAACAAAAAAAAAAACAAAAAAAAAAAAAAAAAAACCAAAAAAAAAAAAAAAAAAAAAAAAAAAAAAAAAAACATACACACTACTACTGTGTACTTTGAGTCTTGGTAAAATAATTCACATTTGGGGTAACCCAACAAATTGCAATTCTTTTTAACCACAACGCAGTTCTATAAGTCCCCAAATTATAGTAAGATTCCGAAGTGTTTTATCAGCCGAAAGATACCTAATTACATATATCCAAAAGGCGCCATTAACACCTTTCCACATTGGTCGGTAATAATTCCGTTCCAGGGGCTTCTAGGGCTTTTAAAGCAGCTTTAAGCACCAAGTTTCCATAATTTTAATTTCCATGCCTCAATTTTTGTATCTGATTGCATACATCCAAAATGACAGGCAAGCAATCTAGTTTTGCCTGTATCTGGTTTTGAACTGGTTATTTGGTGTGACAGCATTGAATTCATAGAATAGGTGGAAACCATAAGACTGCCGGTGCTCATACATGGTAATCGGCATTTATGATGGGGGCACTTACACATCTGATCAGGATCAGGATGTGCCTCGGTAGACCCCATTTTCAAAACGGCTGTACCAAATGCCACCCCCTTAAAGTTATTGTGCTGACCTTGTTACCCAATGATCCCCTTTTTCTTACTCCTGCTATTCAGCGGTCCCCCTTTTCCTATTTCCAATTACCCAGTGACCCCTTTTTTATTTCAAAAGTCATTGTTACTCCAAAAGACCCATTTAGTAAGTGTCATGATGGGATTTTACTTCATTCCCGCTCAAATCAATTATCCACTTCCTCCCAAATGGCAAAAGCCACATGACTATACTTGTAAATCTTACCACTACGTAAGTAGTTACAGGCTTTGCTTGATTCCAATTACCCAGGTGACAAGATTGTTTTTGCAGTTTGAAACTGTTTTGCAGTTTTAAATGTTTGTACACAATGACCCTCTTTCGCCAATTTCTACCCAATGACCCTAATATATATTACAGTTTGTTATCCAATGGTCCCTTTTTAAGCTTCATACCCAATGACCAGGGGCGGATCCAGGATTGCTCAATCGAGGTGTGGCCCAATTTTCCGACTCGACTGCGCTAGACGGTAGCCCATTTTTTTCACGGTCGGTTCGAAATTTTGAAGACAGGGGAAGGGAGAAAATAATGCGGACCACTTGTGCCCACAACGCTAGATCTACACGGCGCCCAAAGCACGTACCGTCAGTCTTTGAGATTACAGGGAGCCCATATTTGTAAGAAATGCATTGTTATATATCTCACATGCGCTCAGGCGCTCTATTACTGCGACCGCTGTGCGCCCACAAGCTAGATCTACACGGGCCGACTCCTTGTACCGTCAGTCTTAGCGATCTACAGGGCATCATATGCGAAAAATGCTATTTTTATAAATTAAGAAAACAGGGGGGCGCGCGCCGGGGGCGCCCCTCTAAATCCGCCCTGATGGAAAAAAAAACCCCGTGGTTTGTTCAGTTTGTATACTGAAAGGACCCCCTCTTTCTGTCAGGCCCAACTTTTCCCATGGCGGAGGCACATACCCTACAATCTAAATAGGGAGTGCCCCAGGGTCGTCCGCTGCGTATAAACATCAGTAGATGGCATTTGTAAACAGGTGAACACGCATTTACCAATTCATTGACCGGCAATATATTGTTAGAGCTGGACAGGGGCTCTTGTAGTTGGTGCTGTCACTGATTGATGGAGATTGATATGTAATGTGAAGCTAGTCGCCGACGGAGTATGGATGTAATACCAATTGATATATCGTTGATAAATTTCAGAAATAGAAGAGATCAAAGCATGGTTTCTGGGGGTACCACTGCGTTACGGGTACCAATCGGGAAGGTGATCTACTACCCAAAGCTGGGAGGTGGTTACTCCACAAGGACACATTGAGGTTCTCTACGCCGTAACAATTACGGTGTAGTTTGTGATTTGCAGGCTCGTCAAGGTTTTGAAAAAAACCAATTACAAATTGGATCAATCCGTTATAGTCATCGATGATTGCCAGATCTCAGCTGTTACAATCAGTGTGTTGGCAGCATCATCTTTTTTCTAAACATAACGTGATTATATAATAACTTACTATAAACTGATGTTATTGATAGAGGACGATATTATGATGGATGCCCAATATACCTTACGTCATTAGAAGAGGAGTTAATGTTGCAATAACACAAAACAGGTGTACTATAACGAGTGTCCCGAGAATTTTGCAAAGTCTTCGGCAGAAAGTGGTTGCAAAATCGATGGCAGCTTCTTTCATTATGCGAGATGGCAGGGTGTCAAGTCATGTTGCTTTTTTTTTTAATATAACCCTAATGACTGGGCATGGTATGAAATACTGGAGATGCATAGCATTATGATTGTTCTCATTGTGTCCAAACACTGTGGTTCTCAATCTGAGCCAGACAAAGAGAGGGTACAACGTCGGTGCTTCACTGAGTTTCCAGCAAGGCCTGTTGTGCATTGTTGCTCAAGCAGTGGGCAGACAAGAGGTGTTCCCATGTCGGTGTGCTGCTCCACAACCACGGGTAGTATCCTGATCTGCTTTCCAGATAGCCCACTTCGGCAAGGAAACCTAGATGGCCAGTATGGTTCTCAATATGTTGGGGCATCGCCATCAGCCCATTAGGAGTAGCTCCAGGTGGGAGATGCTCACCGGTTACAATACCGGAGATGTTACTTGGTTAATGGCAAGTCTTTCTTTCACAAGGCGACTCTCTTTTACCTCCTTAGAGAATGTTTCAAGAGGTTGGACTTTGCTAAGAATCTCTCTCTGGATTTAAGGCCAACCGGCAGCAGTCTCTGTCCAGACAATAGGGTGCTTCACATCGTACTTGGCCGCTACGCTTACGCTACGACGAATGTCAGGTGGACAATCATGCTAGGATGTATAAGTTTTCCGTCGGTGTTGGACGGAGGCATCCTCTGATAAGCCGGCAGGAGGCATTTAACGCGAATCAAGCTTCTTGGCAGGGGTTATCTTTCCCTACAGGGCAAGCATACCTGCACATGAGTAGCACAGGGCAAGTGCCGTCGAGCTGTTAGGGTATGTGGGCGAGCACCCCATCTTGCCAGTGAGTTGTTCAAGATGTTATGGCGTGAACATACTTACTCTTCGTCTTATCGATGTGGGTCTTAAAGAGAGAGTGTGGTCCAAGGTTACTCCTAGGTAGACAGGGTTATCACATGGCTCCAGGGGAGTTCCAGCAGGTAACTTAAGCTGACGTTTGGCTCACGGATTGCGTAGATGGAAAAGCACACACTGTGTCTTAGATGGAGTTAGGCATCTGTCCTTAAAAGTGTCGTACGCTGCGATTAGGTCGACGAACACAGCTTCGCTTACCATACCCTCTCGAAACCATCTCAAGTGTGAGTTAGTTGAGTACTTGGCTTGTGTTGATTTGCCTGGCCGGAACCTGCTTGTTCTGCTATAGGTGTTCGTCTATAACAGGTGCGATACGATTGAGCAGGAGGCGTTAAAGATGCTGTAGGTATGGCTGAGGAGTGATATAGGTCTATAGCTTTGGGATTGGGATGGATCTTTCCCCGGCGTAGGAGTGCCATAACATGTGCTTCCTCCAGATCTTTGGGAACTGTGGGAAAAATAAGGCCGCAATTGTAGAGCTCAAGAAGCCATAGCTTTGATACTGGGCCAAGAATTTTTAGTTGCGCAGTAGAGATGTTGTCAAGGCCTATGCTTTTCCTGGTTGAAGTTTACAATACGGGTTTCCAGTTCGTCCATGGTGAAGGGGCGAGTGAAACCCAGGCGTCACCAATATACCTCTTATGGTCTAGTTTGATCTCTTGGGTTCTTGCCTGCACTTGACATTAAAAGCAGTTGGTGGGGCAACCTTGGTTGGGTGTGAACATTTGGCTTTTTTTTTTTTTTATGTGGGGTTATGTTGGATCCCACCTCGGAGCTTCCGGATGTAGACATGCTTTCTTTTGTTATGGGTCATACGGTGGATTCAATTAAAGTATGACCCAGGTTTGATCTTGCCTGGGAGATCCCCTTCGAAAATTCCTCACGTTAGCAGTTGTTTCAGCGAAAAAAGTATCAGCTTCAAACATTGATATTCTCCAGCACATTCATTGAGAAAGGCCTGGTATATATTCCGTCCTACACATCGGTATGAATCTCCGTGCAGACTTGTTAGATCACTAGTGGGCAAATTTGTCATAAATTATGGGGTTTTGGAGCACCTCTTCACGTTTGATCCAGGTCATCAGTGAATCATTGCCAGTTGCTGTCCTGTGTAGTTAAAGCGGCGCTAAAAGGCACTTTGTTTGGTCTTACTTGCTAGTTTGACTTGGATTACGATGGTCGATGGTTGAGGTTGTGGAAAACAGGACCCAGAACAATCTTGATACACAGGTTAAGATGTTTTTGCAACAATAGCTAGATCAGGGGTGTAACCTCTCTTTCAACGGGCACTATGAAATGATGGCGGAAGCTTAGAGGTCGTGAAGGAGACGTAGATGTTGACTGTCTTCCATTCTTCGACAGCTTGTCCGTCTTTGTTAGTTTCATTGTAGCCCCATTGGGTATTCTAGTCGCCAATGAAGAAGTGAGGTTTGGTGGAAGTCCCAAGGGTTGATTGTTGAGGGTGCTCGAAGTCTAATGATGGAGGTTTGTAGCGATGTAACTAGAAAGAAGATAAAGCTCAATGGTGAGAACTTCGATGTTGTTTTCATCAGACATTGAGGTTGCTTCTTACTGCTGGTGCATGTATCACAAAAAATAGCACTTCCAATTGTCGATGTGGTCTCCGGTGGCAAAGGACCATTCCTGGTATGGTTGCGGTGGTTATTGTCCATGGTGAATAGATTATACACAAGTTAATGCCTCTGCAAGTCTCAAATACGAAAATATGACCAAATTGAAAAATTTGCTTGTAGTCTATCATGGATTTGTGCCAATTTGCAAACGAATTTAAACAAGCGTTTTTAAATTCTTTCAAACTATGAAGTTAAACAAATATTGGGAATGGCGGAAACGTGAGGCCAATTACTATCCTGACACCTGCATTTTTAGGTCTAACAGCACCTCAGAAGCTAATTTATAAGTAGAATGAATAACCCCCAAATGGAAAAAACTGTTTAAAATGCGCATTTTTAAAAAATTTTGCAATTAAATTTATTTCACACTAATTGATTATTTTCTATTTTGAATGGAATTTTAGCAAATGCGATTTGATGGTTCTATTGTAGTGTCTGCGTAGATATTATTGTGATACTTTGCCTGTAATAAAACAACAGAGGGCTTCCTGAATGTCAAACATGTGACAATAATTAAAATCACATATTTCCATAAAAGCACACATCACTGACGATTTCTAATCTGTCCAAAACTTTTTTTGGTCATAAATTCCGGAAAACTTGTGGAAGTATGCAAGCCTTGTGGAGCTCAAACTGTTAAAAATTGTACATTGATGCGAGGAAATAAGCTTGAAGTTGCATTTTTTACAGACCTCAATGCAGATAGATTTTGTTTTTCTTTCGAGATCATTGGCAAATATATCATATTAGGTTCTAAATGCATGGTCTTAAAGATATTAATGCGTAAGTATCATATAAGTAATTTATTAAAATGCCATTAATTTTACATGTGGAGTCACATTTTGATGACGTATCAAATTTGGCCAATAGAAGACTAGATGTACATATTTGAAATCAAACATAGATTTTCTTATCAGAACATCCCAAATGTATATGGAGAGAAGTTGTTAAAATGGAATAATTAGAATAAATATGTGCTTATCAGAGAAAATAGTAAGTATTTTAGACCTCGGATAACAGAAGAAATTACGTTTTTGAGAAAATTGCAATGAAAACTAATTTTGGTACATGGTCAATGGGGGAAAAGATGAAATAAAACGTTCATTAACACAAAATATAAATATCATATAGCTCCCAAACAAATTGCGAAATAAAAAGGCTTATTATAGAACTATCATAAATGCAAGAAAATAAAATAGTAAAATTTCTATATTTTCACCAAAATTTGATGACGTCATCTTGATTGCGTAATATCTATTTTTTGCAATCCAGGAGAATTTTCGACCTATGGATTCGTTAATCCAAGGGTTCAGAGTATCGATATATGTTGGTTGTAAAAAAAGTTCTCTCGGAGTTAACCTATCTTCAATTTTAGACCTTTTTTAAATGTTGGAGGCCCTGACTATAATCTGGCAATATCCTGGGGGGGGGGGGGTTCTCTATTGGAGGACGTTATGGGATGTGCCCCCCATTTAGGACCATGGAATACCAGCGACCCTAATTCATGCCCAAAGCCATATTCAATAATGTTCTTCGAAACACCTCCAAAAAGGTAGCGGAAATTAGGGAAACAAGCTTATTATGATTTTTTTGGAAAACCGAGTTCCAGAGACCCCATTGTTTGGGCCTCAAATCAGCTCCGGAGCCTCAATTTTTGAAACCCCGGTGGCACATACCTACCAAAAAAAAAGGTGAGAACCCCCCACCCCCGGACCTGATATGGCTATAATATTAATAAAGCTAGTGGCAGCTATTTGATAGTACAGTTTATGATATACACAAATAGCGTATATTGCCTATTATCTTTACTTTTCCTGCACGAGCATTCAGGGACTATTGACAAAAGGTTACAGTCTGAAGCGCTGTCCATAAAACCTAACATACATACTTGGCCGGGACACCCGTAGTGAATGGGAGCAATGAGATCAAAGGTTTCCAAACCACTCTCACAAACACAATGAATCCAAAGATCTCTAATGTTGCTATGTTGTGTATCTAAAACTTTCATGCAATTAACATCTAACAACTTGAGTCAGATGACCTTTGACTTTAGGATGTGACCTTTGACTCATCAGCAACATGCATATTCACATACTGAATCATGACCAATTGGTTGCAAATGACTCCAACTGCAAAATGGAACCAAAACTTTCACACATGTTTAAACATCCCAACTGACAGGCAGGAGGGACATCGAGACAGAATTACCCTCTGAGACAAGTGTCCTATGAGGCATTCGTTCAGGCGACACAAAATCTGGTGGTATACCAACTCCCCTCCATGGATGACAATCCAAGATGGCATCCAACCCATAGCCCTTACATAGAACCTCTTGATATTAGACTACCTCACCCTTTAATCCTTGATTTACATAACCTTAGGCTTTCCATGCATCTGCGGCATCACAAAAACAGGATGCTGCTCAAAATTAATTGTAATCAAGGGACTTCCATATTAAAAGAGAGAACTGCTGAGCACATCTGTAAATTGAAAACAAAATTAGTACCATTAATCAGGTATGTCATTTTAATCTTGCAATGGTAACACCATCATAAAAGTATACCAACATACCTGAAATGGACACATACCTAGACCTTTATTGCCAATAACCTGCTCATCAAACCTACATTTTGAAATAAAGTGTGGATTAAGCCTTGGGAAGTATTAAACTTCTAGAAGACAACATGCTTACCTGAACTATGGGTTATGCCTACCTTAGCAACAGGGACATCACTTTCAAGGGAGTACTGAGTTGCACTCGTGGCAACTTGGCGGGGATGCAAAAAGGGAAACAAGTTGGTGTTGGATCAGTGGAATGTAAAACAACACTAATGTGATCCTTAGCTGGTATAAACATTACACCACATGCACTTAGTAGCTACAAAGGCCTAAGCTAGAACGGCGCACTTTGCGCGCTATGGCCTGTCCCCTGGCGTACATCAAAAAGGTAAGATCTTTAATCTTTAGAAACAGTATGAAGTTGCACGCTGCTTTAGATCTATGGATTCGGCTTCCTGCAGAAATTCCAAGAATGCTTATTAATCTGTACCAGGGAGTCTATAAACAACCAATTTCTTACCATAAGGGGGTACCTTGGAAGTAGCTGTTAAGTAGCCAGGAGTACACACCTGCATGGGTACCACATCGCCGGTGCCAAAAGTGGTGGTAATCATCTACCTAGGTAAACACGCAGTAGCTTAACCACTAGTCACCCCATGCGGAGTACCTGGCATGGGTACTCTATGTAATGAGCTTGAGCTCTTTGTGATTATTGTAGTAAAGTTTTCCATTACTTAACCATTTTTGTCACATATGTTATATGTTTTTACACAAAATGGCATAATAGGGGTTTTTGGTGATGCTCCACTCAAATATAGATGTTACTAAGCTGGAAAATGATCAGAAAGTCATAAACAACCAATAGAAGTTGGCGCCCTCTATTGTCAAGGCTGACTACGAGGCAGCCGGTAGGGGAGCACTGTGAAGGTACTCCCGTGGTGTAGCTGCAGAGGTACTCACTACTGGTGGCTTACAAGGGGACATGTCAGTCACCTAGCAGGAAACTGTAGAGTACACTATAGGATGGTACTGCTAAGTAAACACATAGCGTATTCATTCAGTGGCTTGGTGTACTTCGCAGTACTTCGTGTGGTTACTGCATCAATAAGTATCAAGGTGGTACCCTTGAAGTAGAGATAGAGACCAACATGGATGGCCTAAGCTCCGGGTTACGCCGTGAGTAGGAATCTTGCTGTGAATTAGGGATAGAAATTCCTCTCTCAAAATGAAGCATACAATATTGTGTATCATGTGTGAAGGGCGGTGGCCCGTTCTCATTTTCTAAAAAAATATTCAGAATAATTTGCCTTTTATGCAATATTTAGTTTTGCTCTTTCATTAGGCCATGGTTTGTATGCATCTATTCCCGGACAGAGTTTCAAAAATAGTTTGTCGTCGCTTGTTCAAATCATGAATGTATACTATATAGATCTGACACAGACAAAGTAATGAATCACTGCAGGCATGAAAATCTATTGCTATTTAAAGCATTACTTAGCATGATTGATAATGAGTTAATTGGGTGGTTTCCCGTGTTGAATGGATAGTTTGAAGTGTAGCACCATATACCTAAAAAAGGTAATAATAAAATCACAAAGGCACCTTTAACACAGAGAACACAATAGGAGAAAGTTAGATAGAATTGCAGGTATGGTGTAAAGAGAAGAAAATGACAAGATTTTGCTACACTAAGTAATTAGTTAAAGTGATACAAAAACAAACATAGAATTTTCCAGTGAAAGATTTAATATCATGCAAGAATGCAAATAAAATTGCCCAGAAGTTTTAAGGGGAGGCTCTACTTGCAAGAACATTACACAACTTGACCATTGACAAATACCACAGAGTAGCCAGAAGCCTGTTAAAACTATAACGTACGTGTGGGATAGGCATTGGCTTGGTGAACTCTACAATTGCTCTATCCAACAACAATA